>VUQG01019299.1:0-48118 GCA_015106755.1 Etia nguti | reverse complement strand
CTTGTGCAAACATTTTAAAGATTAGGCATGCATGCTCTGGGAATCTTGTCAGGAACGTTATTAGTGTGAAAGCGTTTTTTTTTTTTAATATATATATATATATATATATATATAGATTTAAGTAATTTCTCAGAATTCTTACTTAATATGTTTCATCTGCCATTCCTTCTGTTTAGCAGAAAGGGTTCATCCAAACATTATTTCTTCAACTTATAGTCAAGCTATTTACTTCTGTTCAGCTATCCTCAGAACAATTTAGTGACTTTGCTCCATTATTATGACAGGTTGACAGTCATCCAAACATGTTTTTCTATTAATCAAAAACACGTCTACGTAGCATTTTTTTTTTTTTAAACCTCGCTGTATACAAGCTCCTTCTGATTTGGTATATTTTGTAAAAGAACAAAAAAGTGGCAACAACCTCTCTGAATATTAAATTTGACAAGAAATACTTTGCAATGCAATAAGTAACTCGTGAGCTACAATTATTTACTGTGCAGGAATGTAATTGAACATAAATAAATGCTTTGTTTCTAGTAAAAAGTATGGTCTGGGTTAACAACACTAGAATCAACCACTTGAACTCCATTTCAAAGTCTCAGTACTAAAGCCTTTTTTAAACTCAAGCTGATTTGTTATCTTTAAAGACGTGCAGATAGCGTCCCAGGTTTAAAAGGGGCTGTATTCATAAGCTTGAAAAGGCTGCTTCATTTAATTGTTTTCTTGCCAAAAGTTAGACGATAGCAGTTGGTCAGCTTAGCTAAGCACAAACTGTAAACTGAAAAACAACTAGTTCAGCTTTAAGTAAAGGCAGCAAAATCTGCCATCCAGACAATGACTATTTCATGTTTAGGCTAACCAACTGCTGGCTGTCGCCAACTAAAAATATGTATTGTCAATATTATTTTTGTAAGATTTGTTTAATAATGGTTAATCTAAAAACAGTAATAAACTGAAGTAAAATATAGTCAGAGTCCAAAGTTGCAATGATATAGTCAGTATATATCATATATAAAAAGAAAAAAAGTCTCTCATTTGAGCAACTGGTTAAATTAATTAATAGACACCATGTATTTAGAGTATGTGAAAGGTATTGCTCTCATCCAACACTGTCCTCACCCCTATTTGAGAGTTCTTTCCCATTTCACAAGAGGCACAGAAGCATTAATAATAATAATACTACTACTATTAATAATAATAATAATAATAATAATAATAATAATAATAAACACATCTATTTGTTTGATCATTTTTTTATTTATACCTCTTGGGTAAAATTTCAAATATATTCTCCTCTAAAATGCTCAAATACATGACAGAGATGTACAACACGCAGCATCGTTTGCTACCGCTCTTTCTTTTCTACCCATTAAAGGTGCATTTCACATATTCTGTTCCAAAATGGATCAATACATTGACTGCTGCATGCTGTAAAATCTGACAGTCTGCACTGTGACTGGTGTGCGGGTTCCCAAAACTGACTTAATATGAAGACAATGTTGTTACAGTGTGTTACAACAGTCAGGTGAGTCATAAAAAGTAATTTATAAGATTTTAAGGCTTATCACGTTGAAGATGTTTGCTGTCATATGACACAGCACATAGATACTATTGTGGGTGTGTTGAATATCAAAAAGTCCACTCGGACACTGACATTCAGTTACTTGTGGACTTGCAAGATATATGCATCGGCCACATGTTAATCAATTTCCATAAGTCCTTCTGTTTTTGCAGAGAGTGTACTCCATCAAACATTGAGCTGAAATGATCTTTGTCTACAACCACATAACACAGTCTTGAACCTTCTGTTTAGAAATCAGGCAAAGGTCAGAGTATTTAGTGAAAAAGGTTATTCTGGTGTATAAACAAAGGCTGTAAGACCTAAATGATACTTTAAGGAACATTACAGGAAAGACTTATTCAGGCATGTTCAGCACTTACATGGTGATTGTTCCACATTATATTATTTTGATGTAAAAAAATAAATAAATAAAGTATGCCTCACTTTTTCTGTTGCTGGGAAGAATATCGCCACAGAACTGCTCAGTGCAGACGTTGTGTTCTGTCCTTTCACATTGTTTCGTGTAGGTCCACAATTGCAAGACAGTAGACATTTTATAGTAGGTGGAAGATTAACAGTCAGTGTGCCCACTCAATTTGTTATTATTCATGTGTATGATAGCAGAAATGTGTGTTTGTGTGCCAGTGTTTGCCTAAGCCAGCAGTTGAATGATATTGCTGCAAATGGAAAGTGGAAATGAGCGTTTAATGGACACAAACAAGATCCAAGAATTCTGTAATTTTAGGAAGACTACATTGAGCACTGGTGTTTCACTGAGCAACTGATCTAAACACTGGAGCAGATTTTATAGTTACCAAATCACCAGATAACATTATACAGTTTACATAATATTAATCCCTAGTGTGTGTGTATTAAATATTTAAAATTTTTTCCTCTCTTTGGTTTCACTTTTCAATTGTTTTAAGTATATTATTATATTAAGAGCATTACTAAAACCACTATTAACCATTTTTTAAAAATAATGAATTTATGACAGATGTTACTTTAAAACAAATGAAGTACATAGTTTTATTGTATGGCACTCAAATAATGAATCTCACTTGAAATCAAAAGCATGTAATCAGCATGTAATTTTATTATGGAAGATGTATGCAAACCTTACTTTTTATCTAGCCTAAATACATGTCCAAACTGTTGCTACATGTGTGATTACACTCAAAATATTAAATGGAGTCAATAGATAGTAACTAAAGGATTACTAATTGTTTATATAAAAACAAATACAAATATTAAGCCATTAAATTAAAATTTTGGTGAAAAAAAAAAAAAGTTTCCTATTTAGATTTGAACAGGGTTCGAGTACTGTCAGTAACAGTAAGGTGCAGAATTTGTTGGCTAAAAATACAAATTTTGTAGTTTTGTAGTTCTCTAAATATTGTCTTTGCCTAAAGTGACAATATTCAGAATTAAAGTAATTATATTTCTCAAAATGTATTATTTTGTGACATACATACTTGAATCAAAAAGTAATACATTGATTTTTAATCAGGGAATACTAAATAATAATAATATGTGTATCTTTATGCGTTAACATTTTATTTATATGTGCGACCACTAATATGATGTCTTTGCCTTTAATTATAAGTTGTCATGGAAACAAAAAATGAAAAATGAAAAGCATTTGTGAAAAAGATAATGCATCATACGATTTCCATCTTTAACTTGCAGTTCTAATAGTGCTTACCTTGTTATTTCTAAGGACAAAGAACTATGAGGAATGATATGATGTTAGCATGATAAAATGCCACATACAGCAAGGCTTAGTAATATTTCTAAAATGCATTATCTACTGCACTGTTATTGTGCTTGTTAATGCTTCTGATGATGCTATACAACTTAAGCTGATATGAATGCCTCATGTAACACATTTACCTAATCACACAAGGTGGGGAGACATTGAAATCAATGCTGAAAAAACCCCCCCAAAAAGAGCCACTATGCTGTGTTGTGTTCTATAAATTGATGGCTATTTTGAAGACATTACCAGGAACTGAAAATATTTTAGGCCACTTGCAGAATGAACAATCTACATTTACAAGAAAGCATCTCCCTAGAATTCCCCATGAAGTAATTCGAATTAACTCATCCATCAGATGCACTTATCAGATCAAAGTAAATGGATGCCAACAGAGCTAAAGCTAAGATACAGGACTATTTTTGCAATATGATGATTTGCTTAGAGTAGGCTTCAGTGTTCATATAATACAGTACTGTCTGTGGTGTTTCACAGCGATATCCTACATGTGTTGCACAACTTTGCAGCACAACTTTGCAGCAATTTCACAATATGATGTTATACACATAAGCTGTGCAAGCAGGATTGCCACGCACAGCAGTCTGAGCAAGTTAAATAGGCACATAATCTCTTCTATTTATGAATGAAAAAACTATTTATGAATAATGTATATTGTTTACCAACTACAACAAAGAAAACAAATATAAACAAAAAAGTGAAATAAATTCAATGATGAACTCACTGTGACATAATACAGAGAAAAGAGAGAAATACACTGGTACACGTGGTGATGAAGATGATCAGCATAGTGGCTGATCAATGTGGAGTGTTTTTGAAACAGCTGAAGCACACTATAGAAAAACTGAAGCACACTAAAATTTAGATGGCTACAATTACCACAGTTACACTGGTAACTGCAATAACTGATGAAAGATGAAAGATAAAGCCTTTCTGCTGTGCTTTGGACACAATGATTTTTTCAGAATACTTATTTTAAAATGCAATGACAAACAAATATGTAGATATATAGATATGAGTATTGCTTAATTTTAACAATCATATCTATGGGACTATGAGAAGTGCTTTAATACAGACATTCAGTAATTAAAACAAGAATGTATTATTCAATCCACACTGCACATCTGGCAGAGACTGATAATCTTCTCCACCTTTGATGCATTGGATAGGGGAAATCCATACATGACATTCAATAACCCGCGAAGGAAGAAGTGCTGAAACCTACTCCAGGCGCTTATCCGTTTCTCATAAAACACCACATTTTGCTTTATGTTTGAGGCATGTCTGCCTGCTATGCTCTGATTAATTCAGATATTTGACTCCTATATCTAGTAAAAAGAAGTTTATGAAATAGACAGTACAAAAGTAAAAGTTGCATCTACCAGTCAAGGTTTTCCTTCTGTGTTCCTCATCGGATGAGACGTGTTTGACTGTGATTTCAGCAATGAAAACTGAGTGCGCGTTTGTTTATGTCTGGGTGTATGTGTGTACTCAGTACTGTATCTGTCAAGAAAATCTGAGGTTACCAGATGGTTTGGGTCATCTTTGCATTTCCATTCGCGTGCTCAGTCAGGTTCTGGATCACAAATCATCCTCTCTGCCTCTCATAAATATTAATGTAATACTTTAATTACCTTGACCCTCATGATGTCATAACAGAACAAAAAAGCAAATATCAAAAACACTGAATAGGTCTGACAAATTGCAATATCACATAAGAAGTTGAATAAAATCCAAAGGAACAGCAGAGGTTGTATAAACGTTGTGCTTCTTTAATTTCACTTTGTAAAGTCCTCCACTGCCCTAGCTGTGTTTTTGTTTAACCTTCATTATATTTAATATATATTTATTTATATATATATGTATATATATATATATATATAAGATAAATGTACACGTATAATCCGCACTGAGGTTCGTCTCTTGTGGCAAGCAGAGAGGCTACCAAGAGGCTACCAAAGGACACCCTTCTTTTATCCTCAGTCCTGGTTTGTCATTTCCTCATCGATTTAGTTATTTATTTATCCATTCAGTCATCAGTTTATAGTGTCTTCTTATCAATCAGTAGCTCCCATGGTGCCAAAGGCTGGTCCGGAAGGGAGACAGTCTTTGTGGAAAAGGTTGTTTTGACCACTTTCCCTCTTCTCTCGCTCTTTCATTAACTTTCTTCCTAGAATCCCCGTTCCCCCATTTCATTCCCTCAGGTCCTTTGTCATCTTTGGTTGAGTGTCTGACACTTTGGTGTGTCTGGGGAATAGGGTGGAAGGGATTCCAAGGATAGCGGTTCAAGGGAGTGAAGATACATGAAGGGTGCACATATGGACGAAGAAGGATGACAACGGAGAGAAAAAAGACAAAGTTGACAAAGTGACACACTGACATGGATAAAGAGAATCTAATCTAGGGATAAAGGAGAGAATTTCAAGTCTGTATGTCAAAGACCATTAAGTATGTTAACCTTAAATACAGTATGAGCATTGGTTGGTTATACGAAGCGAATAGGTGAAATATTAAAAAAAAAAAGAGCTGAGGACAAGAAGATAGACAAATACATAGTGTTTCTTGTTGGATGCATGAAGGACAGCAAGACGATAACTGAAGAGGACAGACAAGTAAACGGACAGGTACGCAGAGGAAAAGACAGGTAGAGGGGAAGAGAGAGAAGTAAAAGAGCGCAAGTCAGGGCAGTGTCTGTCAGCACAGACAGTTGGTGGTGCTATGGGGAGTGCTCATCATCTGAAGAGTAGTGAAAGAAAGCAGGAGAGGCCAAAGGTCAGCCATTTAGCCAGTGGGAGTGGGTGTGATCCTCCGATCAGAACTACAAAAAAAACAAACAAACACAGAAACAAAAAAGAGTCATGTTAGCACAGAAATAACATATTAGCAATTTTTTTAACAGCTTCTGCTATCAAGATTAAATAATTCCAGTATTCTTCCAAAACTTGCCTGTGCTATAAAAATGTAGGCCTTAGTAAGATTCATTTCTGCTACGCTAACTTACTTTATGTTCAGGATAAAAGAAGAGATACAAAAACATAACCTAAATATCCCTCATATCTAGGGGCACAGATTGCAATAGTCTACAATTTTTAAAAAAATACTGTCTATCACACACAAAAAACTACTATGTTTTTTTGCAGCTGGCCTTATTGCATATTTATGTGTGGGCTTTTCCCTTTTAGAGCACAACATTTTGGGAGGAGAATATTTAAAGAATCACACGCATTTGATTTACTCAGAAAAAGAGCACGTAACAGTAACAGTAGTAGCATGTTTTTTCGTGCCTGTGATATTTGCCACAAAGAATGTTCATTTATTTGGAATAAGAGGGGGTAATGTTTTCAGAATAATTCTCACAAATGGATGTGTCAAATTTATGAGTACGGAGCCAAAAGTCTGGCTTTGTCTGGTAACTTTTCCCTGAATCCTACATTCCATCTGAGTCTTAACTCATATGACCCATGAATAACTAATTTTCCCATTAATTTGTAATCCAAATCTGATTCCAAAAAAGTTGGAATGCTTTGTAATGTGTAAACAAAAAGATAATTATAAGATGACAATGAGATTTTTAATTACTTGCAGTCTCATAAACCCATTTTTTTTAAAAAGTACAATTTTAGGAAAAATATGAGCTCATTTTGAGTTTGATAGCAATACTACTTCTCAAAAAATTTGGGCCATGGCCCAGTTACCATTGTGTAGTATCCCATCTTTTAGCAACAGTTTGTAAACAGTTTGTAAACTTTGTAATCTGGGAAATAAGGAGACCAGTTGCTGGACTTTTGGCAGAGGAGTATTGTGCCATTCTAGTCTGATATAGGATTCTAGCTGCTCAAAAGTCCTGCATCTTCTTTGCTCCAAAACCAGTGTAAACCTTTACAAATGTGCAAGTGGCCAATTCCATAGACACTAATGCATACCACCAAAAACAAGCCAGACAGACAATCTCCTTTCAGTCCAGAAGATGTGGCATTCATGTTTTCTAAAAATAATTGCAAATTGATTTGTCTGACCACAGAACAGTTTTCCATTTTGCCTCAGTATATTTAAAATGACCTTTGGCCCAAACAGAAGAGAGCAGTGTTTCTGGATCATGTTCACATATGGCTTCTTCTTTGCATGATAGAGCTTTTACCTACATTTGTGGATGGCACGATGAACTGTGTTCACAGACACTGATTTTTGGAAGTGTTCCTGAGCCTATGCAGTCATTTCCGTGACAGAAACATGATCATTTTTGATGCAGTGCTGCTTGAGAGCTTGAAATCATGGACATTCAATATTTGTTTTTCAGCCTTGTCCCTTTCACAAAAGGATTTCTTCATATTCTGGGAATCATTTGATACTACAGCTAGCAAGATCATCGGTGCCCCTCTGCCCTCCCTTATGGACGTTTTCAACATCCGCCTCACCCACAAAGCCATCAGCATTGCAGGTGACCTCTCCAACCCTTCACAGTCCCTCTTCAGCCCCCTGCCTTCGGGGAAAAGGTACCAGAGCATCCGGGTTTGGTCCAATAGACTTCTGATAAGCTTCACTCAACAGGCTGTCAGAAGACTTAACTCTGTTGACTACTTCCCCCTCTACCCCCACCGATGGACTGTAATACCCTCTCACACAAGTTCCACTCATATATTTAATGCTGCTGACTGTCTGTGGCACTTTACTGCAACCATTTGCACCACTGTTGTACCTGCTGCTGTTGGTCATTGCACTACTGTCCATGCACAACTCACAAGCTGCTTTATTTATCTATTTATATATTATTTATTTTATGTATATCTTGTGCTACTACACAATTGTACATAGGTTTAACTTTTACTTATTTCCCTAGAATGTCCTTTATCTTTCTTAACTCTTAACTGTGTTCATTCTTCCTTACAGTAAGGTTAGAAATTTTCCTGTAGTGAACTGACAATAAAAACCTTTGAATCTCATATCTTTCTGTAAAAATGAGATATTAGAGAGAAATAGCAAAGATATATGTCTTTGCTATTTTAAGTTCAGGAAGATTATTCTGAAATTTTTACACAATTTGTAGACAGTTTTTTGCAGACTGATGATCGTGTGCCCATCTTTACCTATGAGACTTGCCTCTTTAAGATTCTCTCTTTTTTAGTACCATTTACTTTCTAACCTTTAGTAGCATCTCAAAATTTTTTAGCTGCATTGCTGCTATCACATTCAAAATAAGCCAAACATTTTCTTAACATATATTTTCTTAGTTCAAACATTTGATGTTTTCCATGTTCTTCTCAGAAGAAAATAAAATAAAAGAAATAAAGAAATAAAAGACACACATATAGATTGGTACATTCGGTATTCTTTTCAGCAGATTATTTTCTCTCTCATCAGGTATGCATATTTCTGACCAGCACTGCTCTTAGTAAAATGCAAAATGAAATATATTGCCTGCAATTTTGTAGAATTTCCTAGAAAAAGGTGCATTTTTGTGTTAAAAACAAGGTGTCTCAAATTTTTTCCACCTATAATTAAATTTCAACAATGACAAATATAAAAATGGCACTTTTTCTTGCTTTTCTCCTCTCTGTAGCTGCAAGCAATTTTAAAGCTGTTGTAAGCAAAGTATTTCTAAAACAGTTTGCCTAAGCCTTTTACAGCACTTGTTATTTTTTCAACAACCTCTTTTGTATGAACACACTCATAGCTACATTAGTAAACTGGTTTGAGTTATCCAAATAAAATAATCACCTTTTTGTGAACATTTAATCTAAATGCTGATGTTAGGTAGATGAAGCCAGAAAAGCAAAATTAATCTAACATTTCTTGAACTTGCTTTTTTAGTACAGGTCTCAACCTATGTGCTGTTTGTAACTTCCCTAATTAAAGTAGTAGTGAACAATCACAAAGGCTTTGTAGCCACAAACAAATATATATTTTTAAAATTACAAGAAAGATGATTTTTATATCTCACTGGAATTAACTTGTTGCAAGGCTTGTATAAATAGGACGGTTCAGAAAGTTTTCTGAGATAAAGACAACTTTTAGTAAGAGATGTATGTGACAGCTTGCTGAAATCTAAAAACTATCAAGGACACATAGGCATTTACATAATAATCATCCATTATCAAGGATACAAGGAACGTCACACTAAAGCAGACTGCAAGCTTTTATGTGACAAAACTGATAGAAGACAAACCGAAGATTAAAGACAAACCAAGTAAATAACTGTGCATGTGATGATTATATTTATCTATGTGGCTTAAGACTTTCTTAAAGCCTGCGGGTATGTTGTCTGAATCTTGTATGACTGTATTTGTTTTATTGTGTTCCTTTTTATATTTTATGTCTCTTTTATTGCATTTTAAAATGCATAACATAAATGTAAATTAAAGCTAGCCTTCAATGATTTATTGACTCTAAACAAATTAAATTAAATTTGAGCAGTAAAGAATGCCCTGAAGTGGTAGTTTTACCAATTAGTATCATGTGAAAAATAACAAACCATGTCGTGAATGTTGTGAAGAAAGAAAGTGGGTTTGTAGAAAAAGGTTCACAGAAACTGTCAGGGAAGAAAGAACAGGTTCTATGGAAAAGAAAAGATGAGAAGACAGTCATGGCTGAGAAGGTGGTTGAATAAACAAGAGAAACAGAAAGCTTCACCACTGAGATCCCATACATTGCCATGACAGCTTTGAGATTTTAATGAGAGAAAAGAAGTTACGATTGATGTCATCATCAATATTTGTTGAACCGTTTTCCTTAGCTTTTTTCTGAGGCCGTCATTGTTAAAGCACAGTCAAGACACAATGCAAACATTTTTATATGGTGTAATCTAATTTTTCAGATTTGTTGAATTTGAAAATTAAAATACCAGCTCAGACAAAACACAGGATCATCTAAAGCTTTTTAAAGCTTTTGTTTATATTCATTTATATATATAATCCTACATAGGAGCAAACTACAAAACACAAAATAACACATACAATACACACCCTTCTTTAATACATAAATTACAAATGCAAGCTGTTCAAACACAGTTTCAAAAAAAAGCATAGGTATTGTATTTAAAAGATCAATATGATTTCATATCAGGGGTCCATCCTTCAGGCAGAAAATCAATATTTGTAATAAATTTTGTATCTGTATGCAGAAGATACACACTTAAACAGGCACACAGACACACACAGATTCCTATAGTAGAGTCTAACGTATGCAGGCAACCAATTGAGCGGAACATGGTGTTTAGGATACAGAGTAATAGAGCACTCAACTCCAAATCTGTGGAAGATATACAGGGTGCAGTCTTTAGAAATGTAGCAGAAAAGGGAGGAAACACTAAAAGGCAAAAAGACACACAAGTTTCAGCAAGCCGCCATTAGCATAATTTAAGAAAACAATAATCACAATATGTAAAAACCAGGTGGTATTCAAATACCAATCAAAAACCAGCACACTGTAAAGAGAACTGCCCCAGGGGTTAGCAGATAAGAGCAACTTGTGTCAGCATTCACAGCCAAATTACAAGTAGATTATAAATATACTTCTGCACTAAAAGTATCAACACAGTATCAATATACACAATAATATTAAAAACTAGAAGTAGAAATATAACAAAATTAACTGAAAAGTATAAGTAGAAAAAAAATAATGTTCCCACTTAAGTTGACAGATTTAAAAGAATGCATGAAATGCTCTATCATTAACTGACAACCCCCCCAATATAACTGGGTTTAACAATTAAAAATTCTTCATTTGTGCTTTATTCAAGATTTTAGGGCTTTCCATGTGTAATGCAGTTAAATATGCTTCCCTCTGTAGTAATAATCTCTGTAATATTCTCCCTTCAGAAAAAGTAGAAAATGTGGTTGCAAACGCCAATTTTTAAAGAGTTAAAAAGAATTCTGGGTAAACACTGCTATATCTGATGAACCTTCCATAAGTCACTTGTGCTAAGAAACTGAAAAAAAAAATATTATTCAGGGCTTATTGCCATAAATCACATAACGTTTCCTTTTTGGCTGTGATTGATGACACGATTCTCTCGTCTGCTATCCTACGTGGAGGTTCTGTTTGCAGATGGTTTTCATTATTTAACTATAGCTCTGATTTTTGATTGGTATTGAAAATTGGTATTTCAAATACCTCTGTCTTGCTTCCTTCTTTTCATTTAACAAATGTTCTCTTTACGCACTCATTCATTCGTTCCATTTCCAACACCAGGGGCGCTGGGGGTGTTGCAGCACCCCCTCTGGCCAAAGACAGCCATCACAGCACCCCCTGGCAAATGGAAAAAAAATAGATAAAGGCGTTGAAACACTTTTGCCATTGTTATTTTACTCAGAAGTGTGTAATTCAGGAAGTTGTGTCAAATATGTTAAAATACTCTGTCCCCGCCTACATCTTTTATTCTCCAAATTGCGATTAAAAGGATGACTAAAGATAACTGTGGTGCAAATTATACTCACATGCCTGTCTCTGATGAACGTCCTCAAAGACATTTGGAAAACTTTGGACATCAGTGCCCCTCGTGAGGAAATTTATCAAATTAACTTCGGAGTGCCAAGTCACATTTGGATTTAAATATCTGCATTCAAATGAGGGTAACACTTTGGCTTATTATGAGCTGCCCGGAGCAGGTTAACGAAATAATTAAGCAGTAATTCCACAGTTCGGCCTTTGTTGCAAAGGTTTTTGACTATCTGTGTAAATTTGGCTTTTGGGTCAAGTAAAATAATATCCACATTCGGACAGATTCTTGTCAGGTGTGCGAAAATGGGTTTATTGTATGTCTTGACTCCTGTATCTTACGAAAATTCGCAGTTAGAAGTATACTTTTCATAATAAATTTGATCACCTGTGTGTGTGTGTGTCTGACATGTGTGCCCTGTGGGGGTTAATTACTATCTGTGTTCAAACCTTGCGTGTAAGCCGAGGTTTTAACTTTGTTATCATCTGTGTGGCCAAGTTCAGTTCAGTTTTGGCTGCTTATTCTCGCCTGCTGTGTGCAGCAATGGAATCAAATATATTGTGGTTTCTAGTATTATTTTCCTCAAGAAAAAAATGGAACTTTTACCCACAAATTAAATCAAACCTTGAAAAATAGGATAAAGCTCCATTTGTATTACTGCATAGGCAGACATTTAATATCACTAACAGAACTCTCCATGTCGTTGCCTTTTGTATGTACTGTTCATACACTTTTTAAAAAAGGATTTTGTTTAATTCTTGGAGAACTGACCACCGTGACAGAAGAGCAACAGAAAAACAACAAAGATTTCAGTTAAAAGTAAAACTATAAGAGACAGGCCTACCTTCCACTGCCTCTTCTCCTGCAACAAAACACATCTGAGCCAGGTGGGGCTCTGTGATTTGTGCGGGTGGAGTTGCACCAAACATGTCAGAGGCAATCATCCTTCATTTAGGATAACAGTCTCCTGTGTGTGCACAAAGCTGACCTGAAGTAAATGTGTGCAGATGTGCATGTGAGTATGCTTATACGGCAGCTGCAGTGGTCGCATACACAGAAAGCACCTGCTAAAAACACTTGCAAGGTGGACAAACATGTATGTGTGGGAGTGTGTGCGAGTGTATGCACTTTATGAGCATGAAAAAGACACAAGCGTGATCACAGCAGGGCAATGCTGCTGGTTACACCTACATGTACTCCTGTCACATATTGTGCAGACAAGTGCCATAGTACTGATTTTTCCTCTCTCCCCCCAAATATCTATCGCTTCATCTATAAAAAAAAAAGGTTTAGATCTATATTTTACACAAGGTTCCAATTATGATACAGACGTGTACCTTTCTGTTAATCAGTTATAAATGTGTGCTAACATCGTTCACTGCCAGAAGTGGTAAATGTCTGTACCTAGCCTTCCTGCCTAAAGCCTGGGCATGAATTAACTTTATGTATTCTAAATTAATTAGCATTTTTCTCAAAGTCATAAATTTAAATTTACAATTACTGACAAACAGTTGGGTTTATTCTTCTCTAATCCCTATTTTACCTCACCAACTTCATGGAGGTAGAGCTTGTACCCAAGACAGATGCATTTTGTTTCTTGTAGTGGCAAAGACTTTTTAGTTACTTGCCTGATAATTGCCCATCTGTCTGCACTGTGAGTCACTGCCTGCATAAAACCTGCAGGACACAAATGCACACGCGCCCGCTCTGAGAGCTCAAGAGCTTTCCTCTTCCTGTTTACACCTTCATCCATTATTCACTCCATCCGCCAGTGTTGTTACATGCACATATGTGTGAGATTGCACTGCACATCCAAGCAGAAATTCATCAGCACACTCAGACACACCAACTTACACTCAAGGTTTGAGAAGGTAAAAGGAGGTTGTTAATAATTCATTAGATTTTCTTTTTGTTTCCATGTTTCTAATATTTTTGCATAATAATTTCTGGCAAAAGTTAACACGAACACTCTCAGTACATGTCGCTGTATACTGTAATGCAGCACACAGCATTTGCTCCTGTATTTCATCTATGTCTATACCTGGGGTCCCCTCTATTTTCTCCGAGTTTTTATTCTTTCCCTAGTAAAGAGTGTATTTCAATCTTCTTTTTTTTTCGAAAGATAAAAGGTTTTTTTACTACTGAGATAACTAACAGAACTTCTTTAACATCATTAAATTTCATCAGATGTTTCCTGTATGTGATCTGGGATACCAGTAAGGCCACTGTGTAAGACAATGATATAGGAATTGATCTCTGTATATGACTGCGTGTGTGTGTGTGTATGTGCATGTTTGCCACCATGACTTGGTTTGCAGAAGGCAGCTGATGGTAGCCATCTTTTGTCTTTTGGATCACTTTCCATTTGTTTTTGTTTTGCTCTTTGCTCACATTAACAGACACAAATACATGCAAATAAACAAATACATATATAAATAATTTTGAACACTGTGTTTTTGACCTCTTCTCTTGCTATATCTTCTCTAACCTGCAGGCTATTGGAATCCCTCCACACACTTACATGGACATAAACTGCTTCATTGAAACTTTTTCTTGTTGGATTCACGCCTTTTGCTAAAGTTGCTCCTGTCAAACAGGATTTGTAAGTAACAAAATAATATTATGAGTATAGCTTAGCTTGACCTAGCAAACATTTCTGTATATTAGGAGCAGACTGCTTGATTTAACTTAGCATGCGAACTTGATTGGTTAGTTTTTCTTCTGCTTATGTTTCTGCATTTATCTTCTTTTCTTATCTAAATCCTTAATTGTCACAGAGTGTCTCTGTCATTTCTCTACATTTCTAAAATAAATAACAGAAGCTTCTAAAGATGAAGAGCAGTGAGCAGAGGTATGCCGATGAATAAAGGATATATGAAGAATGTAGGGTAAAAGGAAACAAGAATAGATATAATGACAACAAGTGTGGAGGGTGCAGCAGGATGCAGTTTGGACAGTTAGAGGATGAAAAGATAGCAAGATAAATACAGTTATTAAAAAAAAAAGAAGAGGAAGAAGGACCACAAATTATGATGAGCCTTCCAGCTTGCCTCCATGCTGGTGCCCTGTGGTGTCCAATTTTCTCTATACATCCCGCACAAAGACAATATACTCTGTGCGCTCTATATTCCAACACCTCCCAAACACCACAGAAGACTTTTAGTTCTCATATTGTCACAGCTCTAAAAATATGGTTTCTATAGCAATTAAATTCTCTGTTGCCTCAGTTTATTTTCATTTTAAATGAATCCAGCTCAACAAAGGTGAATTTAGTTTGATAATTCATTTCATAATAATAATGTATACTTTATTGACCCCCGTGGGGAAATTCCTCTCTGCATTTAACCCATTCACTCAGTGAAGCAGTGGGCAGCCATTGGGTGCCCGGGGAGCAGTGTGTAGGGACGGTACTTTGCTCAGGGGTACCTCAGGGTAGCCGTTCAGGGGAATCGAACCCCTGACCTTCCGATCATGGGGCCAGCACTTTACCTACTGAGCTATCCCTGCCCTTAGTAAGTCCTTGATTTTTATTTATTTCTGCTGAAAATAATATCAAAGCTATACATTTTTTTTAAAGAATGGTATTGCCTGTCTCATTTGAAGTTTCTCTGAACGTTCCTAAAAACAACAAACAAATGAAGATGACCAAACCACAAATTACAAAAGTTGCTTTTTTTGTGCTTCTTTGTGAATTAAGTATATTTCTACACAAAAATCACAAAATATCTTACCTGTCTTACCTGCGTTGGCTACAGTGTTTTGTTGCTTGCACTCTCCTCTGGTGATAGACACATCGTCAATGGCAATATCCCCCTCAAAACCCGAGCCTCGAATTCCTTCAAACACAATCTGTTTAGAAAAGAAACATCAACAGATAAATGCTAGATGAGTACGTCCAGAGAAATATATACAAGGGGCTTCAAAAACACAGCAAAAGTTCACCGAACAGCCACTGAGGATATTTGCCGGAATTAAATTCTTACGTTAACTAATAACCGACTAACTAATAATAATTGCTTCTTTCCTCACATTTTATACCTACAGTCATGCGAGAAAGTAAGTTTTTATACGAGTTTATGGAGTCCTCTCCAGAAGTCCTCTCCATAGTTTGTACACTCCACGATGTTGCTTGCAAAACAACCTTTACTAGCAATAATAAGTAGTCATTTTCTGTAAGTTTTTAATCAGTGTCTCGTATTGTTTTGGTGGAAGTGGAGGAATGGCCCGCTTGTCTTTATGGTGTAGCTTCAGTTTATTTAGGTTTTCAAGCATTGTTTATACACAGCTCTCTCAGCTCTCTTTAGGATCATTGTTCTTTTGCATGACTCATTACTGGCCAGCCTTTAGCTGTTGGGATAAAGGGCCTCATATTTGAGTCCAGAATAATTTGGCATACAGGGGTTATTTGTGTGGCTGTAAAACAAGCCCAAATCCCCATCCCCATAGGTGTTAAGTGTTTGTGCTCGTGTGCTGTGTTTGGTATTTGCCAAATGTGGTGTTATGCATTATAGCCAAATATATGAACTTTGGTCTAATTTCTCCAAAGGACACTGAACTAGAAGTCCTTTTAAAACCTAAGCTATGTCCTTTTTAGAGAGAGGCAACCCTCTTGGCAATCCTTCCAAATAAGCCATAATTGCTCTTCTTCTCCTAATTGTGTCATGAATCTTAACTTTTCACACACTAACTGAAATATCATTCTTGGGTTTTTTATTATTCTCTGAGCATTTCATGGTTTGACCATGAAGTGAATTTCTTGGGATGTCCACACCTGGGAAGATCGTGACATTGTGTTAACACACAACTGAATGCCAAACCAGCCAAATCTGCCAAGATTTACTGAGGTGACGCTTACTTATTATCAGCACCTGCTACGTCTTAATACCTATAGAAGCAGTAAAAGTATACTTAGTTTTTCACAGGACTGGAAATTCCTTTAAAACTTCTCAAATTTTGTAAAAATTAATGTAAAATTAAAATGCAAAATTAATGTAATTAATTTAAAGAACCTACTTTCTGTATGTAAAGTTGAGCAATAATAACAATGATAACAACAACAGCAACAATAATAATAATAATACTACTACTAATAATAATAATTATAGAAAATATGAATACTTTAATTAAATAAAGACATGGAAACATCTATTACAGATAGCAACATGCTAGTTTATTCTCACATTTCAGGAATTTACAAGCTGTAGTCATATCCTAACATCATTTTTGGACCCACAACAAGAAAACTAAGCAGGAGACTCATCTGAACACTTCCCCATTTTAGCCACCAGCCATCTGGTTTTGACTGACAGCCTAATTACTGTGGTGTACCAAGGCACCAAAAGCCCAGCGCACCCAGCTAATCAAAAACCAAGTGTATTCTGTCTAGCTTCTGAGGAGGGAAAAGCAAATAAACAAGAAAACTTTGTTTCTCCAAAATAACAACAAAAGTAACTCTCATGACTGTAGTTGTTATTGGCTTTTACAGCAGACCTCAGTGCTTGATAAGTTTAATTCTGAAAACATTACCCAGAGTTCTTGCTTTGTAATCATATTTGAGGGTTTCTACAATTCCAATGCCTCATTCTGTTTTAAGTTTTTTTTTTTCCAACAGAAAACAGCTCCATCTGAAAATTATTACATGGGCTGAAATATACAGGAATAGCTTTTTTTTTTTTTTAAACTCCAGCATCTAGCAGCCCTTTAGCAAGGTATTTAACCCTCAATTTATTCAAAAAAAGTGAGAACGGAGCAGGTGTTACTTTAGAAAGGAATGCAATACTAATGAAAATAAAAAAAACTGCACGCAAACTACTTGCATAGTATGTCTGTATACCTACAGGTTAACAAGCGAGCAGGTGCAAGCATGGAGGGGAGGCAGACCGTGCATGACTGGGTTCACTTTAAAAACTCCATCTGTTAACAGCAACATGCTGCGGTTAAAGTATCAACTGAGCAGGCTTGCTATCAATTTGTGTGTAAATATATCAAGCCAGAGCAAGGGTGGGTCCAATTAACCCGATTCTGACTCAGCAAAAAGAAAAGAATGACCTAACCCCATATATACTCAAAACAAAACATATACAATGGCAGTGCAAACACACTGTAAACATTAGCTTACTTTTGAGGCATTCCACTATCGTGTTTTAATCTATGAGTCCTGTTAGTATCTAACAAAAAGTTAACTTTAGTGGGCAGATAATAACACTTGTAACCTCGTAATAACAACTGAATCTAACTTTAGAATAGTTTTCTTCTTTACTTAGCATAAGTTAGATCTGCTGTTGCACAATTTGGCCTCATATATACTTATATATTTCTTATATACTCCAATATATTCTACTCCAGCTGCTAACTAACCCTTGAGTACACCACATAATCCACAAGTTATTCCAAAAAACAGAGCGAGGAGCAGGTGTCTCTATGCATACAAATGCAATTTTGATAGAAACACTGCACATACTCTCCTTGTATACCATGAGTACATAGGTACCCTAATCATTTTCTTATATTTTCTCTCTACTTCTCTCCACACAGAGCCAATTCAATTTCATTCACAAAGGGGAGGGAAGTACAAGAGCATTATCATTTATTCCCCATTTGCTTTCTAATTTATTCCCCGAATGAGAGATCCTCTTTGAATTAACAAATAAAATAATTAGGAGAACCTTGACGCTGATTGCGTGGTGGCGAGGGAGCAAGAAAAAAAAAGTCCAGCGGCACAAGCTGTATGGCTTTAACAGGTCTGCTCATTTATACAAAAAGGCTATTTTCTTCAGTATAAGCTGTAAAGAAAATTCTGCGGTCCTTAAGTGAAGAAGCTAATTCGTCACAAGGCCATGATCCTCTAATTTATAAATGCTACAATGAAATTTCCTTGCTGCTTGACTATCGTAAACATTTTGCTTGATTTATGCTTTTTCTTTCTTTAATTCCGGTTTTCTTTGTATATTTGCCAGCCATAGTGTGATTTTCACATGTGCACAAATGTACTGTACCTCTACAAACACTTAGCTAACAAGTGTGTCTTCATAAACAAGCCTGTTGTTTAAATATAGTCCAGACTATAGACTAGAGTATGATAATTCAAAAATGGAAACTAAAAGACTAACAATGGCCTTATCAAAGAAAGGTGCAAAACTACTAATTAACTGTCTCCTTTAAGGTACATAATACAATCTTACCAGCAAAGATTTTTTTTCTCTAAGATATCAAACACAATAGCATGACATAAAGCAATGCAATACAATATCCTGTCACTGCAACATAATGGACACTTTGCTCGGGTCCCCAACAGTAATGTGCTTCTCAGAGTTTCTAAACCTTGGAAGTAGTTGTGTTCGGTGACCTGCATTTTTGTATCACCTGAGTTATACAGAAATGAGAAGTTGGAGAGCTGTTGTAAATTATGCGGTTATCAAATTCTGGGACATAAAAATATGATCATAAAAGATACATGTTATATATAATAAAGCTGATATTTACCTTTTACATTTTCTGAATATTTAAATAAATAAATAAATAAATCTGCACCCGTCATGAAAAAAACATGACAAAATTTTCTTTTTGAAAAACTGTAAAAATTTTCTGTATTCCAGTTCTTGTTATTATACTGCATAACGTGTGGGTGTGAAGGATCTTGAGTGAGATAGAAAACTTGCGCATGTGTGTGCGTGCATGAGTGTGTGAATGCAGGATCAAAGGGTGTGCAGTAAAGTGTCAGGTTGAAGTTGTGAGTGTGTCGTTTTGTCAAGCCTTGTAACCTTTAATGTTCCCATTGATGTGCTATCCACATACCAGAGGGGACACAGCTGTGAGAGAGAGGGAGTAAAAAAGAGGGAGATTGCATGCACATGTGTGTCTATGTGTGTGTGTGAGAGAGAGAGAAAAAGAGAGAGAGAGCTTTAAAATACCAGTGCAAAGTGAGGCACACAAATCTGGGTTGGCCTGGTTTCCAACAAGCCCCCCAGGTACCAAACACTGCTAGGAACACAGATGGCCTCTGGGTAATCCACAGAGGAGCAAGTAGGCACACAAATAATCTACTACAACACGTTACCGCCTTCTTTGCAACTCCATTGATTTTATGTGTTCATGTATTTTCTGCTATATAAGTTGGTCTCAATAAACAACCTCATTAAGATGAATTTATTTACTAGGAACCTCAAGAAGTGTGGTTCCAACTCCAAAAGAGTTGCAGATTTGGTGCAAGGGAGATCGTCACAGTTATACTGATTTTATAACAAAACATACACCCCTCCATTAGGTACACCTGCTGTATGCCAGTTCATGGAGGTTTGAAGCCTATCGCTGCTATTAGTGGGCAGGAGGCCGGGTAGATAGGTCAGCAAGTTGAAGACACAACACTTTGAAAGCTAAAATTCACACCTGTGGCCAATTTACAATTGCCACTTAACCTACTGTGCTTATCTTTGAGCTGTGGCAAGAAGCCATAGGTTCCACAGAAAACAACAACACACATTTGTTCCTAAGGATATTATGATCCCTGATAAAGAGCATTAAAGGTCCTAAACGACCGCTTCAAATTGTGTAAACTTGAATATACATGAAAAGTGGTAATCATGGCCAGTAGACCGTGTACAATGTAAACTCTTACGCTTCCTTATCAGTTAGCTCGCCACTGTTTACAATGAGAATCTTGTATTAATGCTAGCCAGAGGCTGGGCTCAAGCCTGGGCTGTTGTAGAGAGGCAGGAAGGAAAGCTGTTTTTCAATACATCATTACTTTTGTTGGATGGAGCACAAAGAGAGAGGAAATGCAGAGCCGAGTGGCAGCACCTCAAAGACTTTCTGTGTATGCAGTCAGTGAGGTGTGCACACGACTAGAAAGTTTGTGTTCTCCATGGACAGCTCTCGACACTAAGCAGAAATGAAACATGCGTCAATACGCAGTCACTTCTGCACTCTGTGGAGCTCAATAACATCCACATCAAAAACCACTTCTGGGAATTCAAGCGAATTAGAAAATCATATTGTTCAAAGGGTACATTTGAGATAACAGATAATGGACACAAAAGGCTACCACTGTTTGTTTTTCTATTGAATTTGGATAAACGGTTTCTTCAGTGGCAGAGAAAAAAAGAATTAACATTTACATTCAAAGCAATAGTCACAGACAGAGCCACTGCTGCACTCAACAACTCAGCTACGGGCTATTTAATAGTGGCTAAAAGAGCAAGCTACTGTTTAGACATGCTACAAGAAGGGAAAGTCAAACCATATCATCAGATTGCTTTGTATAAAACCATGTCGACAAAGAAATGAAGCAATTTAAACTTGCATGGATATTAATAAGAATTTATCATCTTAGATGATTCTATTATATTACTAGGCACAAGTAATTTCATTTTATATTCGGGGTCCATATGTGCTCCAGTGTGTTGCAAGTCTAAAAAGCAGGGATGGTGGCTAATTATATTTGTATTTTTTTTACTTTTGTAGTTGTGGTCCCTGGCTCAGCTGCAGCGAAGGGGTGGTGCAGTGAGCCAGGGACCACAGCTTCGCCAGAGTAGTCAAAAAACAAACAAAACAAAAAAAAACTCCCATGTATTTTAACCCTGGGGAAAGAATTCAAAGTCTAGGCTTGGAAAATGTGGACTATTTAACTAAAACCTGCTCAGTTTTAGACGGAGCATTAGCCTTCGTCACCGACAAATCTACCTGAATTTGAAACTCGGGTCACTTTGAAACACAAATTTTCTCTCTGCTTACATCCAAAGTCCATGCAGAAACTAGCAGAAAATAAACTAGCGGAAAACACAGTGTTACTGGTCATGAGAGGATTTAGAAACACGAAGGGTGGGTTCCTGTTTTTAAAAACAAAAGATGGGTTTTGATTTTTAAGAGTTGGTTTTAAGAATTATTTGATTGCATCTTGTACAGTACATAGAGGCCGTATTTCATTTCATTTGTGTTGATATAAGCTGGAAGCAAAACTCTTGAGATTCTTGCATATTATTTCATATTGGACTTATACCAATCAGCTAATTTATTAGGTATACCAGTTCAATTGCCTTTTAATGCAAATATATAAACAGCCAATCACATGGTGCAATGCATTTAGGTGTGCAAGTATGGTCACAACATGCTGAAGTTTAAGCCAAGCACCACAATAGGGAAGAAAGGTGACTTAAGTGTCTTTAAAAGTGACATGATTGCTGGTGCCTGACAGGCTGGTCTGAGTATTTTAGAAAGTGCTGATCTGCTGGGATTTTCAGCACAGGTATCTCTAGGGTTTATAGACAATCGTCTGAAAAAGAGAAAATATCCAGTCAACAGAAATGTTCTGAGTGAAAATACTGTCTTGGATAGAGGTGGATAGCAGAGGAGAACGGCCAGACTTTTTCAGACTGATAAGAAGGCAACAGTAACTGAAATAACTACTTGTTGCCACCATAGAGAAGCACATCTCTGAGCACACAACATATCAAACCTTTAAACAGATGGGTTAGAGCAGCAGAAGACCACAGTCCTGTCATCTAAGAATAGGAAACTGAGACTACAGTTTGGATAGACTCACTAAAACTGGAAAACAGAAATTGGGAAAAATGCTGTCTGGTATGATGAGTTTTGACTTCTGCTGCAACATTTGTTTGGGATCAGAATTCAGCATAAACAATGGGCTTGGCTCTATCATGCCTCGTAACAATGGTTCAGGATAGTGGTGGTGGTGTCATGGTATTTAGATATCTTCTTGGCACATTTTGATACCCTTACCACTAATTAAGCATAATTTAAATACCACAGATAACCTATATACCTTTCTGACCACAGTGGTACACATCTTTACATTTTACAGTTTTATAGTTCTCTCTGAGCTTTGTGCAATGAATCACTAATAACATAACGTTTCAATGATTTACATATTTGTTTTTTCTCTCTTTCTTTTTTGGGGTGGTGGAGTCCAGAATTTTTAAATAAACAAATAAATACGTACATAAAGTTTTTCTTTTCCTTTTAACAAAATCACCCAAATGATAGGGATTCGTTTTATCATGCACCACTAAAATGTGTGCAGCAGAAGATGCCTGAAAATTCTCCAACTGTAATTTTTAATCTTTAAATCCCCAACATTTGCACTGCAGACAGTCTTATATCCACTAAAAACTGTGGGAAGGTTTTATTAATAAATAAATAAAAATGTATTGAATATCACACAGAAATCAACTGGAAGTTTACTATCTTTTCTACATTTGCTTAGATTTAAGTCATTTAGGTGTGGAGGTTATAACGCACCTAGACAGTACCAGAAAGCATATTTGTTTTGAACCGCAAATAAGCATAAATCTAGCATAAAAATCTATCCTTTCTAGATACTATTTAGTTGCTAAAGGCTGCTGGTCCTTGCATCATATCCTTGTGAAGACACAGTAATATCTAACTACATCCTTGTAGCGAAAACACAATCCCCTTCTATCAAGAGTTTTTGAAGCAGTGAACTGAAAGCAAAAGGCAAAATGGGCCTAATAGACCCGCTGAGTGTATAAAAAAGAAGCTAAGCAGTACAACACAACAACACCAATTGTGTCATAATTCCCACTGTCATGAGCAGACAGCTCAAGTCATTACTATTGATTATGAGGATAGCAGCACTCCCCAAAGACATACAAAGAGGAAGAAGAAGAGACAGATAGAGGATGGGGGGGAAACAGGATAGCTTGAAAACCCACAGCAACAGAGAATAGTGGCAGGCAGGACTAACCACTGAGAGGGGGCCATGCATTTAAAACTTTTATGATATGTATAAAAGTATTTTCACAGACAACAGTGAAAATTATTGATCAGGCATTTTTATAGCTTTTCTAACTAGTAATCTCAACATTTTGAGGGGTTTTAATGATGGATTGGAAAAAAAGCTAATTTAATGTGATAACTGGCTAAAGATGGGGATTTTCATTTGATTTCAATTCATCTGATTTAACTTTCTCTGTAACATGTTGTTCGAGAACTGATGATCAAACACAACTTTAATCTATCAAAATTATCTAAAAAATCTTCCTTTTTAGATGCTCCAAACATATTAACTAAATAATGTATTGATTAAACCATGTAGGAAACAAATAATTCAGAGTGATCCTGTGGCCTTACGTTTGCCCGCCGGTAATTCTCGGTTAGTAGTGATAGAGCAGTAATAGGAGCTGAACGGAGGAGGAGGAGGATGGGCTACTCAAAAGAGTAACTCAAGGGGGACAGACAGGTATAGAGCAGAGGGAGAAATGGGGTTCACCCTCCTTATTTCATTTCATCAGGCCCTTGGGGAGCTTGGAACATAACAGAATGTCGTAAGAAATGAGGCAAAGTGAGAGACGGAGAGAAAGAGTATGTTTATCAGCTCAGCTCCTCTGGCTGGTGCTAGGATCAAGACTGCTTGCTTTCTACATTATTAAACAACTCCATTTGTTACACAGCAGTGTGTATGTGTGCATGTACGAGTTGAACAGATAGATCACACCAAAGTACTGGGATATCTGTTGTAGTAAAGGTAAAGAAAAATATGTTTTTAGCTAAAGGAGTGAAGCTAAAATAGCCCATAGGATTTACTCAATATCTATCATACCTGAAAAGTTGTGTACAAGTGAGTTTTCTGATATTAGACTGTGGCAGTTAAGGCGTTAAATTGTATAAGTTAGAAAAAAGAAAATGTTCTGAAAAATTACGGACTGACTGATGTCGTGTATTTTGTACTTTTGTCAGGATTGTGCTGCCGAGCAGTCTTAAATATTCTTGCTGAGTGTTAAGAATTAAATAACTGGAATTAGTTCAATCACCCTAAAATATAGCTCAGTGTGGTGTAATTGGGAACCCTTGCATTTCTTAATAAAGTTGAAATATTTCAGGGTCATACATGAAAAAGGACACAAACACAAATATAATATGAAAAAATATATATGCAACGACAAATCTGAAAGAAAGTAAAGGAGACAACCACTATCTTCATGCATCCTTCCTCATTCATCCATCCTGCCTCATCTACCTTTGCCCAAGTCACGTATAAATGGGGTGGATGAATAATTAAGCTGCATTAGAAGCTTTATTGATAAAATAAAGACATCCCCACCTGACACACTTCATCTTGTTCATACCCTTTTTGTAAAGCACCTTTTACTTGGTTCACAAACACTTACACACAGTTTCCTTTTTTGTCTTTTTCTTGGCTGTATAGTTGCTATTGATAACCAGCAGATGTTAGTACCTTAGGCCTAAGTCACACAGGCCTAAGGACCTGTCAGTGATCCCCTGGGAACCACTGGTCATGAGGAAAAAGATGTATTCCCTGACTAGTTGCAAGTGTTTGCATAATGTTGCTGGCAGTCACTGTGAAATTGATTGCTGAAGCCTCATTTACGTGGGCCTAGAGACTGGTCAGTGACCCCTGGTAACCAATGGTCACTAGGGAAAAGTGTGCATTCCCCAACAGGTTGCTGAGTTGTTCCTGGCAGTAACTAGAATGAGCAAATAAATTGCAAAGTGGTATAGAGTGCTACACCGAAAACCTTGTTGTGATTGCTTTGGTTGTCAGTAGGTTGCTGAAGACATTAGTAATTTGTATGGAAGTCACTGAGCTGTCTGCAAACACCTGCAAACAATTCAGCAAGTGGTAATGAAACTGTGAAAAGTGCGACACAAACTGGACACTGACAACATTTGCCTTCAAACCTTAACACTGTATTTAGATCCAGTGTTTTAAGGTCAAGGTCCTCGTTCCATTCTACTTCTATAGTAAAGTGTATGTTTACCATGTTCAGCATGTGTGAGTGCATGTTCATGTACGTGTTTTGATTTGTTGAACAGAAAATTTCTCTGCGATGTGATACTTAGAAGTTAATCCCCCTAATGACCTTGATTCTTGCACATACAGTCCTGTGTTTCCTATCTTACACGTTCATCTTTAAATAAAATGAGTAAAAAAAATAACTTTAAAGAAATGAAGGTAAAACATTTGATAAGGTATTGCATTTGAACATATTAGAGTGAACACATGCATGTGACTATGAGAAATTGTGACTTTATTTTTGGCTAATTTGGGTCACAAATTAAAGGAATAACCAGAACCTTTAAGCACTATGTGCAGCTCGGGCACTTATTCCTTTAGTGAACATCTTTATCCTGTGATGAAGCATTTCTATCCTGATTGAAAATGTCCCATCCATTGTGTGAATCATATACTATTGCCTTCAGAGTCAGAGCTCAATTCAGATGAACCTCGGTGAGCTGCACAGTTTCAATGGTAGAGCTTTCATATTGTTTTAATAGGAATGTTTTTACTATAAAAAAATGACTCAAACATACATGACTGTTTATTTTACTTTCTGAAAAAAGTATGACTTGTTCTATTGTATGTGCATTATGTGCTAAGAGTTGATGCTCGTTTTCATGGGTAAAGAGATGATCTTACTGCAATTTAACAATTGTGTTGCACTTCAAAACATTGACGTCAACTACCATGCCAATACAGTATCACAGAAGAACCTTAAAACATGCGCTTTGCCCATGGGTTTAGTGTTCCCTTCCCCTTTAATAGTTAAAGAAACATTGGGTAGCAAAGGCATGGTTAATGAAGAGCAAATGCAGCCCCTAGCTAAGGCCTTCAGCCCACATTCATCATGAATTCAATTTCCCCAATGCACGTACAAAGAGTATCTGGAATCATTACAACACAACTAGCAGGCATCCCCTGCTCATAAATAAGCCTGTTAATTGACCTGTCATAGCTAATTGCTGCAGGGGATATGAGACTGGTGAGTGTGTGTTTAAGGAAAAAGAGTTTATCTTTACGCCTGCATACTGTACTGTGCAAAAACCACCCTTTGTATTTTCCTAGGAAAAGGGGAACTCGATAAGGTGATTTATTGACATGTAAAAACATACATGAAGATGCAGTATGCAAGGCAAGAACAATTCTAATGAGGTTGAAAGTCAGTATTTGGTATGACCACCTTTATTCTTTACTGTTGAGATGGAGGAGGCAAATCCATATTGTTCATTTGTGTTTTGCTTTTCTTTTAATCCAGGTTTGCTTTTACTGAATTGCTGATGTATTTGGGACCATTGCTATGCAGAAAAGCAAAGCCTTTTCAAGTGAGATGCTTTCCAGATTGAATCAAAATCTAATGGTAATTTTTCTGTGTTCATATTTAAATAATTTTTAACTAGATTCTCAAAAGCACTGGCTGAAACACAGCCCAAACCATGACTGAACCTCCACCATGTGTTACAGATGTTACAGATAGACTTGTTTTGTGTATATAATCAAGTGATACCTGTCAGGTGATCGAGTGCAGATCTTTTAACTGTTCCCATAATTAGATCTACTGTAACTGGACTAAGAATGCTTTCACTTTACGTGATCATGTGACCCTGTTCTTTGGAAAAGGTTATCTGCTGGCCTGAGGTCAATTATCACTTTAAAAAACAGACTCAAAACACTTTAATTCTCACAGACTTACATTTAACTGCGTGTGCCTGTGTGTGTGCTTATGTGTGTGTGTTTTAACTTATATTTTATTTCTTTACAAAGCTTTTTTAAGGTTTCTTTTCTGTGACAAGCACATTGAGTTTATGTGTAAGGAAATGTGCTATATAAATACAATTGCCATTGCAGCTCTTGTATCTCTCTCCTGACCTCCTTCACAAATATTTGGTGATGATTTGAAACAACAATTTCACATTTGTATTCATCGTTCCACAAGACCTGTTGCCACTGATTTTCTGTCCAGTTTTTGTGTAATATGGCATACCTCAACTTTTCTTCTATGTTTCCCTTCCTAACAATGGTTTCTTGACAGTAGGCCATCCACTGAGACCACTTCTGATGAGGTTTCAGTGAACAGTAGATGGCTCAGCTGAAAGGCAAGATCCATCTCTCAGGTCCTGTGTCAGTTCTTTCATGGTTTTTCCTTTTCTTAAAGACATAACTTCCAGATACTGGTTATCTGCTATAGATAGTATTTTAGACCTGCAACTTTTTCTTTCATACTCAGTTTATTCAGTTTCCTTTTTTTCCTTAACAGACTACTGGTAACAAAGAGTCTAAAGATTACAATCTAAATTAATTCTTTGCTAAGTTCCCTGTCATATGTAGACACAACACTGAGGCATCCCTCGAGCTATAGGTGCCTTTTTATGTTTGAATAATTCATAGGTCATTGTTAAGTGGAAAGAGGAACTGCTAAAAAGACTACTTTAACAAATTAGAAGAAAGTCTGGTTCCTTAGAAACAAAATATAAAGCAAGGAAGGTTGGCTCAACACTTTTGCATAGTACAGTATGTCCGAATCTACACTGTATGCTTGTGATTTTATTTGTGCATAGACAGAATGTAGACAGATATATGGAAAAAGAATGTGTGATGGGGTATTGGCAGCTTGATAGCTGAAGACTGTCCTTTTTAAATTTAAAGCCATTAGTCATCAGCCTTGAGAGAAGATATCGTGAAAGCAGACCAGGACAAGAATCAAACCAGTTACTCTCCATGCCCCAGCACTCCACCAGAGAGAAAGATAAGTGGAGAGAATGGGGACTAAACAGACAGAGACAGCAAAACACACATAGCAAAACTAAACTGTCATCATTTTCGCCCTCCCTTTTTCTCACCCTCTGCTGGATTTTAAACATTCTAAAATAGACACATATACACAAACTCACAAACGAACACATTGAGTAAGAAAAGCTGGAAAAAATGAGTGAGAAAGGAAACATCATGTCCAGTTAGAAAGAAGGACTGAGTCATCTAGTTTGTTCTGCCACATGCCAACAGGGAAGAACTAACTGCAAGCGCAGCTGCCAAAGAGCCGAAGGGACTTCAAGGATGTGTCAACAAACAGTGCTCAAACACGGGCGCTTCTTCTGTTATGTCTTCCAGGCTATTTTCTTCCACTATTGACTGAATGTGCACAGTTACTGTAACCCAAACTTTAAACTTCCGGTGAACTTAAACAAGGAAAGATGACTGTACAGCTGAAAGCATGAAAAATGGCACCCCTTGAACTGAACTGAGAAATAGTTCGGATAACTTTCTAATCCAGTCGAACAGACTTTTAAATGGAGTTTCATTTGAGGGTAACAGTTCTTGTATAAGCAACAATCAGAGATAGGAAATCACCAGCTGAAGTAGAAGGCCTGAGGTAGTTCTCTTGCAATTCTCTTTGTACAGTAAATTGAATTGTCACTGTCCAATCAAGTGCATGTTCTTATAGTGTAGTACTAGGTTCCCTACTGTACAATCACAAGTTAGTATGAGTTAGTATGACATTTCTTGTCAAACTACGGTTTTCATGAAGAGTTTTTTGGAAATACAAGAACAGTGAGTTGGTGCTCTCTCATTTGTATCAGCTGCATTA
The DNA here is from genome assembly GCA_015106755.1 of Etia nguti. Lineage (NCBI taxonomy): Eukaryota > Metazoa > Chordata > Actinopteri > Cichliformes > Cichlidae > Etia > Etia nguti. The sequence continues at coordinate 18,992 of VUQG01019299.1, read as the reverse complement.
CTTTCTCTTCATGGGAGAAGTTGAAAATAAACTACCTACACTGTGCATAAGAAGAGCTGTTTTGTCTGTGACACACAATTCACAATTCACCAGGCTTTTAACAGGAGGATCTTGCAACTTTAATCAAGTGCAAGTCCAGATGTGTGACTAATTAAAAGGAATAAAAAGAGCCCTTAAACCCCACAGGTAGGAAATCTGGCGTCTTAGTTATGCCTTTTGGATTCACTCGTACCTTTAGAGGTAGAGACCACTGTTAATCAATCAAAAGTTATTTTGAGTCATCACTTTTATCCTGTGATGTTTGCCCTATTCATAGTGCAAAAATTGTGTGAATCACACGCTGTGGCCTTTGCGGTCAGATCTGAACTACAGTATGGGAGATTTTGTACAAACAAAAATAAAGTAATGAATATTTTTTTGAAAAATGACATTTTATTCCTCATGTGGACCTCATTGTTGGATTAATTCCAAGTTATTCTGAAGCTGTTATCCTTAAAAAACCCCAGATTTGGTCTCTAAAACTAAGGAAGCAATATGGGAATTGAACCAGCCCAGAGGCTAAAGAGATGCGCTTGCAAGCAGTCCTCAACAAAAATATGCCATCCATGCAGAATGTACTATATTAGGTTGAATGCTCATTGTATAAAAAGCACAACAGAGTTACCTACAAAAGAAACTATCACATTTTTGGTACTGGTTCATATACTGGCTTGTATATTTGGGTGTAAAACATTTTGCTAGCACCAACGCAGAACCAATCCAATCTATACTAAAGAACTGTTTGAGTGTAATTAGATAAGATCATTCATTGGTGCCGGGATGTTTTTCTTTTGTTTTGTTTCTGGAAACAAATACATTAAGCGTCAGTATTTATAGAAATTTATTGTATTTGATCACCACTAGCTACACATGTTTATGTGTGTTTACTTTCATTTAGAGCTCAAAGCTATATGCATAGCTGCACATTTATGTCATTTGGACCTTTCAAATCTGTATGAAATCTTGTTGCCAGCTGTGAGATTAGCAAATTCTTGATGAAGTGAATGATTTTCTGGTTACTACGTGAATAGGCTTGCTGCTGACATTCAGCAGAAAATGAGCCCAATGTGTACTCAAAGGTCCCCATTTATCAATAGTGCCCTCAGTGCTAAAATGTCAAAATCCTGTATCCACATTTATTTAAGAAATGAAAAATGCACACAAGTCATACAAAAAGCTTGGGGTTAATTTATATGTATCATATTTTTCATTGCCTTCATTAGTACTACTTTTGGCACAAATTTGTATAACTTGACAAATAATAATGTCACATTATATTGATTCCATTGGGTGTACTCTCACATTGCATACAGTATGTCTACCTGCAGTGTCCCAGCCACTGAGGGGAGGACTGACTGGATATATGACCGCTAAAAGGAGTATGAATTCTTTCCCGACTCACTGCACCAACCAACCTAAAAGCTTAAATCCTGTATTTGTTTTTATACTAGTTGAACGTTTTCTTCCATCACAGAAGAGAAATGAGATTATTGGATATCAGTTAACTCAAACACCAATAAATATGAAGCGATAGTGATTTGGGCAAGTAGATCTCTGGGCGGTTTAAATGTCAGTCTAGAAAATATATAGTGAAAAATTCAAGCAGTGTTTCAAGACCAACTCTTTTTGGGAATTTCCTCATTTCCATTAATTCATTGTATAAAATCTCTGTGCTGGCTTTGTGCAGTGGAGAACTTTCCTCTTGGGAAAGACACAGTAGAGAGAAAATGGCTGAGGCAGAGGAACATCCAACAGATGAAAGAGATGACAAAAAAGAGATTAAAAAAATGTTTTATCAAAATACAGTTAGGTCCATGAATTGTTGTTCAAAGACATATCTTCAGCCAATCAATATATGATTGAAAGGCAGACTTTAAACTTTAATTCTAAGGGTTTTACAAAAAAATTCGCATGAACTGTTTAGGAATTACAGCCATTTTTATACACAGTGCCCCATGTTCAAAGGCTTAGAATTACTTGGAAAATTGACTGACACACAGTTTTGTGCACTAGGTGAGACTGTTTTCTTGTTAGTTCATGGCAAATGAAGCAAACATAATATCTGAACTGGATTCAAAGAGTTGAAAGTCTGTCCAGTTCTGGAAACAATGTTAAAAAATCTTTGCACAGATGAACTTGTATCAGAATGATGGGAAGAGAAAAGACGCTCACGATATTAAGCATACTGCATTATCGACATGTATGGCTCACTAGGTCACTAGTGTTTATTATTGATGTTACTGCTGATTCTGTAATCACCAATCCTATGAAGCAAAGAAATCAGAAAGGCCTTACCTGAAAGGGTCCACTGGGGGTAATGTCAAAGAATGCTTTCTTCCAGTCGGGGCCTTGATGACCAGACTTTGTCCACATCGCTCTGTCCACAGAGGCAATGCTTCTCACTCGCAGATAAACATTGAGAGTACCTGTGAAAAAAAATCCCATGCACAGCCACACATCCAGACAAACACAGCCACAAACATGTACAGGAAATTAGAAACACTCAATGTCATTGTCACTCTAGCTGGTCTTACAGTTATGAGAATTACCAAACACAGATATATTCCACTGCAAAAAATTAAATGCACTGTTAATGAGGAACTGCTGTAAAACATAAAGTGAACTACTTTATGTTTTACAGCTCATCAAGAATCAAGCTTTGTTCTGACTGCTAACTAAGTAATAAGTAACAAAAATATTGTCTGATAAGATTAATATCCAGTAGCACATTGGAAGGACAATATTCCAGCATGATAATGATCCATCACCAGTGAAAATTATGGCCTGGCCAAGTAAGTTGCTTTGAATCCAAAAGAACACCTTGGGGTTAGTTAAAGATGATATTAGAGCAAAGATCAGTTTGTCTTGGAAGAATAGCTAAATATTTCTCCTGAAATTTGTGAAACACAGTATCATCCTGTGGAGATTTTAGTCTGTCAAAAATAAAAATGACTATAATAAATATTTAAACAAGATTCCGATCTCAATAGCTAAAGCTGTCGTGACTTTTGTTGCATTTTATTCCCATTGTGAGGACTGTATATTTAATCTAGCAAGTCTAAAACTCTACCCTATTGTTTTACTTGCCATGGAGAAATAATCCAAATAGTGTCCATCTCTTTTTTCCTCTCTCTCTGTCTCTTTCAGGTCTCTAAAAGTCGGTGTGAGAGAATCATTCATCTTCTCAATGATCCCCAGCCAGCTCCTAATTGGAACATTAACCAACCACGAGTCTCTTAAACAAATTTGCAAGCAGGGGGCCCGCTATGCTATACTGTATTTATGTGTGTGTGTGTGTGTGTGTGTGTGTGTGTGTGTGTACATATAGACTTATGCTTACACAATGGAATCAATCATTGTTTTGTGAAAATATAAGCCTATATTCTTTAAATCCTGGAAAAATCACCAGGCTGGCAGCACTAAGCATCATACTTTGTCACAGGAGATTTGTGATACTAGGGGAAGGATCCAACTGAGCAGTTAAGCAACATGTTTCAACTGTCTGTGGGCACCAAGGGAAGCAGTGTTATCGGACTGTCAATCCAGTCTTCACCTTAACCCTACATATTTTAGCACTGTGAAAATGTCAAATAAAATGAATGACGCTGGTTTAATTAAACATTTCTGGCACATTTACACAGATTTAAAGATTTGTTTGGCAACTGGCAGATGGCTGGTTTGATTCCAGTTGATAACAGGAAGGGCATCTCATGTTAAAAAAAAATCAAGACATGCGGAGGTGCTTGTAGTGATCCTTGCGACAAGGGAGGAGCTGAAAGTAGCTTTAGTGGAAGCTATATTGATAACAGCTACAGCCAGTAGCTATATATGTTGTGAACCACCAATACCTCCAGCAAACCATTGAATCTGACCAAACATGACTCCTATCAAAGAACATCTTGTTTTTGTCGAGTTTGTAGATTCTGTGCGAGTTACATAAAAACAATATGCCACACTTAGTTGCTTTTGAAAGCCCTGATTCTTTTACTGCCTTTGAATCAGGAAAGCGGTTTTCCCTTGCTTCTGGTCATTATAAGGAAAGTCTGGTCTCCACTAAAGATGGGCAGTAACGCGTTACCAATTACTATTTTCGAGTAACGAGTAAAGTAAGAGATTACTATTGCAAAAAAAGGAATTAAATTACTGTTACTTTCCCGTAAGCATGCTGCGGTACTGCGTTAGAAAACCGTGATATTGTTTGTGAGAGTGTTTCATGACAATGACGTACGAGCATGCGACGTCCGTGGCACCAACAGACGTGTGAAGATCAACAATGGATAATATGGAGTGCGGGAGAGAGTACGACCATGCAGCATTTAAAGCTTAGAAGTTTGAGTTTGATTCCATAAAAAGTGACAAAAACCGATGTACACTCTGTATGGGAAGAAAACAACTAAACTTCAAATCTGAGCAAGCACCTAGTACGCTGCCACGGGAATGTGAAATTCACAGAGAAACCCCCGGATCCCCCCACTGGCATGATCGCTGCGGCACCGGGCAAACCTCCACTCGCCCCACTCCTGCTAAACAGGTGAAAATAGATTTAAGCGCAACAGGACTTAGTGCCACTGAATCTTTGATTTTATTTATTTTTTGCTGTGTTTTACTTGCATTTATTTGAAAGAGTGAGTGTAAACACAAAAAAATATTTTATTTTATATGCTGGAATATGTAGAAAATAGGTTTAAATGTTAAACAAATTTCTTCAAATCAAAGAATGTTCATATATTTTAATTTTTGCATGATGCAACGTGCATAAAGTTAAAAGATTAAAACTAATAAAACAATTTTTAAAAAGAGACTTTTTTCATTTGACTTAATTTTATATGATGGATTATGCAGAAAAAATAGAACTGGGGTGAGAGGTCTATTGCTTTATTAGATATTCATGTTGTGTATCATGTTTTTAAAAAGTAAGTAAGTAATAATTAACTAATTACTTTTGAAAATTAGCAATCAGTAAAGGAACAGGATTACTTTCTTGGAGAAGTAATCAGTAATTAGTAACTAATTACTATTTTCAAGTAACTTGACCAACACTGGTCTCCACATTGAAAAGGCAAATGTAAGACAGAATTTACATTCTTATGTAACTGTGGGAAAAAGAATAAGATCATATACACCAAAATGTCTAAAATCATTAGACATTATTATTATATTTTGCATGGTTTTGTAAAGTCTGGATCTCAGTAAAAATAATGATCTGATAGAGTTGGAACAGCTACATTACTACATTAAAAATGTTAATTACATTAAAGGTTACTTGCTCTTCTATGAGGTGAAATCTAGCAGATCTCTTTTTTGGTGTCCTGTAAGGTTTTCCAAGTGGAACTTAAATTTCATTTTCAAGAAGTGAACAAAAATTACAGATAGGCAAACATTAAATGTTAGAAAATAATACAAAGTCCAAAAATGCAGCATTTCCGCAAGCAAGACCTAATTTTGATGTATAGTATTACCTTTTAACCCAATCTCTTAATGTAGCACTACATATCTGAGCCTCATAGTTTCTTTCTTCTGTCATTAGCCATACTCTCTTTCTCCTCTTACCACCATCACCACCTATACACACACACACACACACACACACACACACACACACACACACACACACAAGAATGTTTGCGGACTCTGATAAGCAGTCTATTGATTGGACTGAGGTAAAGCAGTATATGCTGGTAAGAGTGTCAGGCAAGCAGAAGAGAAGGCACAGCTCTATCAAGGCTACTTGTCTGTGGAATCATGATTGGGGAAGACAGCAGAGATACACAAATCCACACACAGACGGGCATGCACTGCTATACTTGAAATCAAATGAGTTGTTTTTGTTTTGATATCTGAAAGGCCTACATTGGGTTCTCATCTCCCCCCATCCCTCATCTCATCCTAAATAAGGCTCATGGCCTGTCTGGTATGTTTCTGCTGCTGGTTTGCTTTGAAAGCAATGCTGAAGAGTCCAGAGTAAACTGAAGCTTGTAGCCTCTGTCACCAAAGGGCAGTACTATTCAGTGTTTTCAGTAAATGCCTGATTCAGGGGTATACCACAGGGGGGGAAAATCTAGGCTTAGACATATCCTTTTTTAATTCAACCTTTGCCATGCAGAGGCTGGTTATAATGCTTTCCTGAAGATAGGGACCTAAACCTATCAAGTGAGAGACAGATATAAAAAGCATCTAGAAAAACTGCGTATAATTAAAAAGAAAGTTGTGTTTGCCAAATACTATGCTAACATTTATATTGCCAAAGTTATTTAAACCGTAATAAAACTGTTTTTCAAACAGCATACAGGAACTAATTGTCTTCAATCACTCTGGAGTGAAAATAATCCAGTAATTCCAAGTAAGCTTGCCAGTGGCATTGCAAACCTGAGCCATAAAAAATACTACCCAATGCCAAACAGAACTAATTAAATGTTGTTTATTGTTGCTGCCAGCAAGCCCACAGATAAACATATTAAGGTGAAAAGAAAAACACATCACCTGGGGAGGTCTTTATTTGTGCTGCCCTATTGCAAACCTCAAATCCAAAGTGAGGAAAGGGCATTATTCTTTCTGCCCTCATTTTTTTGCAAAATCTTTGAAAGGTGCCTTTACCTCTTTTAAACTCTCAAACTCTTAGGATTACAAACAAGCAAACTATATGTGGGCTAGAAAAGAGCAACATTTCAACATCCTTTCTGAAAACTGTGTGGTGTCAAAGTGCCTAAATGCTTTCAATATATACAACCTTTTAACACTTTTAGCACACTGTATATCAAGTACATTAAAACTGGCTAGCACTACAGCATGCTCTCACTATTTCGGGACATCAACAGGCTCTCTAAGGCTCTCTATTTTCTGTGCTTAATTTTTCTCAGTATTTTTCTTACCATTCACTTTGGTCTCAGCCTCATCATTAACCATCTCCCTTTTTCAAAAGGTTGGCCAGCCCTCATCCTCCTCTCACTTGTCTTGTCTCATCTCTCACTGACCCCCTGTCTTATCCTCATCTTGTCTCTTTCCATCATTAAGAGTCACACTGTGTATCCCTAGCAAAACTGTTAGCTCTGCCAAGGTAAGGCAATTAAAGCAACAACAAATTGGACAGACTGGGACGAACAGCACTGGAAATTGAGAGAGGGCTTGCAGCGGTGGTAACACAATGTGCTAATCACATGCAAGCATATTGCAACTGATGTTTCACTGTCTCATTACAAAACATCTAAAATACCTCTGACCAAACTACCCAATAAGAAATGAAGTGCTCCAGTATCTCTTATAAATCTGCCACCTATAAACAGCCATTACATATTATAGTAATAGTTAGGCCACCTCTATTTTAAGCACAGACATTTTGAGTAGTAGCCAATTTTTGGCCCATTCTTTCTGATACCACATTTATTCCTATTAAAGTTTCTCTCCTCACTGCAAAAGCTTGAAAAACCTGACGGAAACATTTCTACTCTATTGTTGCATGCCACTGAAATATTTGTGTGTGCAAAGCTATTTCTCTGTGGGAGATGTGCTCAAATCTTTGTCTTAATAAACTGCCTCTCATTTCTCAACTTGAATATGCTTAACTATTACATTATCACACTTGGTTACACACACAGACACAAAGACAAACTCCCACACACACAATACACTGTGCCCTTTTAAGCCAAACACATCCTAAGGAGACAGGGAGGTCAGCAGGTAACAAATGCTAGATTAAAGCATATATGCTTGGGCTATGGACACATAAATCAATATTGTGTGCGTGTGTTTGTGGATAAATGTAGGTGTGCCTCTATGTATTTGCTAGGTTTGCCATTTTTCCCCCCTTTTTTAAAAAATACATTCGCGCGTGCGTACGTGCATGTCTGTGTCTTTGTGCGTGCACAAAAGTGTAAAAGTGTGCATGCAGGTGTGTAGGGCTCCTAGATGTATGCATTCTAGCTGTGTGACAGAGCATATTATGATGAACAACTCGCCCAAGTGACTGATTGTGTCTTGCCACTGCCATAAATCACACACCCACTGCCCCCTTCAACCACCTCCAAACACACAAAAACACACACAGACACACACACACACACACACACAAACTGAGACCCAGGAAGCCACATACAAACAGAACTTTTGTAGCATCCTACATCCCAACCCCCTCGCCCCCCTCTCTTCATTCCACCTCTCACCCACATATACACACACACACACGTACACACTCTCTCACACAGACCTACAATTTTCTGTCTGACATGCTCTGCAAGCAAGGTTCAAACATAGGGTTCAGCTTTTGACAGAGGCAAGAGCGATATGAGAACCCCGATAGCAGAGAGCACCAACACACTGTTCCCTTTATACCCATGTGTGCCATTGTGCTCTCATATGAGAGAAGATAATAATGTTTGTGTATGTGTATATGTTTGTGTGAGCATTATTCTTCTTTCTGCGACTTACCAATGTGTTTGCCCTTCATGTGATAGTAGAAGGAGACGCAGTATGGGACTCTTCCTTTGGGGCCCTTGCTTGAGGTAATATTAAAAAGTGGCGATAGAAGAAGAGCCTTGTCACCCTGAGTACGTGGGCGTGATGCTTCAATGTACATGTAGTAGCCTAGAGCCAACAAGAAAAATAAAGAGTAGAAATATTAATAATAATAAAAGGCTTTCAATGGCTAATAAAGCCCTTTAATGTAAATTACAGACTGCAGGTATTGGGATAACAACACATTTTTGGGAGGTTTGTGATAACATAACCTCATAAGCTAGTGCCAAGTTTCTGCTTTATTTTCTATGTGATAAAAATATCTTAACACATTTAATCACATGTTCGGTGATTGAAAAGTAAATTAGACAAACTGAGGAAAAACAATTTGATTTTTTATACATTTTATACACCTCCTCAATCTAATGTTAACGTCAAACTCTAAATCAGCTTTGAGCACGTTAATGCATGAAACTATGTCAGAATAAAATATCTTCCATAGCAGTACTTTATATGGTAATGTAAAACTACTCACACTAAAGTTGAGACCTGACACTAATGTATTATCCCATATTTTATTTATAATTGCCGTGAAACACAACAGTGCGTGTACAATAACAACAACAACAACAACAAAAAGCACAGTGTCTAAAGATGAATGTTCTTGACTGTACATACACATTTGTTTTGTTTCTCTGCCTTTGAATTTACACTTCCACATTATACATTTGTATTTCTCTTTCGATGAGTCATAGTTCCTCACCCTCCTTTGTTCCACTGCGGTCAGTGTCTGGGCCGGTGTTCGCAGACCGCTTGGGATTCTGCGTCAGGTGATTTTGTCTCGTCCAGTCAAAGATATCACTCCGGTCTTGAGAGAAGCCACATATGCGCTCATCTTCAAAACCACACACATGGTCTGAGGTGTGTGTGTGTGTGTGGTGTTGTTAAAAAAAGAAAGAAAAACGATAGAAAAACACATTAAATCACTGACATGTCAAACTGTAGATGACATAAAAGGCTGTTTCTTTTTTTTTTTTTCACCCACCTTTCCCAGGAAACAAATGGCAACATCTATATAGGTCTATAATGACCTCTGCAATGTGCACTTCAAATCAGACAGCTAGGCAATTACTGACAAAGTGATGGGCACCATGTAGGAGGCACTGGTATACATATTATGTATAATTGAAAGTATGACTCTTACATTCTCAGACTCAAACTATGTAAAACGATAAAAAAAGGAAATTAAAAATACCTGGAACAATGAATTGCACTAAAGTGGGCATTAGATTTAAATCTTCTCCTTTGTATTCACTGTGCAATTCAGTGAAAAAATGCTCACCTGATATTGTACAATACTACTACTCATCATAAAAATAAAAGCAGTATTAAACATTCAGTCATCCAGTCATATGGTAATTACAAATGTTGTAAAATTTGTGGCTGTTCATCTAATTCTGTAGTTTTAAATAGCAGTGAGAGTCAAATACAAACTGCCAGTTTGGAGACTTAAAGACAGGTTCCAGCAAAGTTTGTCGAATATGCAAAGTTCATATTGTTAGTGTACCGGCTGCTTTGACTTATGTCTAAAAACAAACCAATGAAATCACAAGAAAACACTGCCATGTCATTTTTCTTTAAAGTTTAGGGAACATAGCATAATATGGACTCATTTTCAAAATAAAACTGCAAACGGACGGTACAAGTGTATATGCCTCTGCTCTTATACACTGTGTTCTATTAGTTGGGAGCGCTATGGTTCACCACACATTCATGGTACAGTTTGACATGCCTTAAATTGACCTTGTAAAGTGTAAGACAGATTGAGACCAAGATTTCATGAAATCTATCTTGAACTGTGAGATATGAAAAAAATAAATGTTGTTGGACCAAAACACATTGTTGGAGCTTCACCTCAGCACACCTACACAGTTAATGTTAAATCAATCAACCAATGTGTGATTGAAGTGCAGACAGTCAGCTTTAATCCAAGTGGTTTTACAAAAAAAACAACAACAAAAAAACTAACAGAATTTTAAATATAGGGATTGTCTTTAATACTTGGATGAAAAACATTTCCTTTTCTCCCACGAGATGCTCTGCTAGGCCTTCACTGTAGCCACCTTCAGTTGCTTCTCGATTGTTGGTCATTCTGAATTTAATTTTGTATTTAATAATGGAAAAGCATGCTCTATTGGGTCCAGATCACCTGACTGCCCGATTTCTTTGCCTTGAGAAAGTAGTTTTTATATTATGCTTTGGGTCATTATCCATTTGCACTGAAGCATTATCCGGTCAGTTCTGCAGCATTTCACTGAATCTAAGCAGAGAATATAGCCCTGTACACTTAAGAATTCATTCTGCTCCTTTTGTCAGCAGTCACATCATCAATAAACACTAGTGTCCTGGTTCCACTGGCAGCCATACATGCCCATGCCCTAACCTATGTCCACTGGCTCCGACATGTTTGATGGATAATGTGGTATGCTTGTGATCATGAGTTGTTTTTCTCCTTTTCCATACTTTTCTCTCCCCATCCTTCTGGTACAAATTTGTAATCTGTCCAAACAATTTTTTTTCTTCAGCAGGGTCTTTTATATGTTTTCTGGCAAAGTCTGATCTGGCCTTCTTGTTCTTGACTACAACAATGATTTTTTTCTTTGTCGTAAACCACCTTATTTCCATTCCTGAAAATGTCTCTTATTTATAGACCTTGACAATAATATGTGTAACTCTTGAAAGTGTTCTTGAGTTAGTTAGATGTTCTCAATTTTTTTTTTTTAACCATATAAATTCTTTCATCACACACTGGAACTGTCTTCTGTGGTTTTTCAGGCGTTTTGCTTTTGCTGAGCTGGTACCACAATCTGGTACAATCTTAAAAAGATTGTACCAGATGTACCAGATTGTGATATTGGCTACTCCATAAATTTTTACTATGCCTCTAATAGATTTATTTTGCTTTATGTTTTTGTTTTTTTCTAGCCTAATGATTGCATCCCTCACTTGTGCTCTCTTTGGGTCTTATAATTAAAATGACTGTGAAAAGCTCTAAAATACAAATTAAATATTTGAATCAATGTCAAATATGATGTGTCCTTCATTAACAATGGAACAGGCCTCACCTGACCATAAAACTACGTGTCAATCAACTGTTGAATTAAAGCTGCTCCAGAGTTATGCAATTTCATTTTGACTGTTTTGTTTTTATTTCAGTTTATATTCAGTATTAATTTTAGTCATTTTAATTATTATTGAATGGAGCCTGCATATGTCAGAGGCACGATTTTGGAAAATCAGTACACGTATTGTAATAAAAAACAGAACTTTTTGAAAGCAGCTGATTCGCAGTCTTATTGACATCCAAAATCTCAGTAAACGCATCCATCACAGCCTCATGTGGCAAGTTGTAATATCATTTTTACCAAACTAGCAGACACTAAAACTGAGGCTATTTCCTCTGTATTTTCATTTTATTTTCGTTAGTTTTTCAAATTCACAAAATCATTTCCACCAGCTTTAATTTTCTTAATACCGGTAAGTCTAGTTTTTATTTTTATTTTACTTAAATAATTTTTTTTTGCACATTTAGTTTTAGTTGTTAGTTTAGTTTTAGTTAACTATAATAACCTTGGTCTGCACTTTATTCGTATATTGATTACTTGATTTTAAAAAAAAAACACTTTGCAGGTGTGCAAGGGCAAAACTGCAGTTTCTTCGTTCAACATATTTTGGACCTGACAGTAGAAGTACGAGTCTACCTTTCTTGTTTTTGAGTGCTCCTACTGGTTGTTGACACCTTCTGAATATAATCCATAAACACAATTGGGTAAAAGCTCTAATCAGATGCAGTTTCCTGAACATTTCATCTTCTCTGAGCTATGTGATTCTTTTAATGTTTTCCCATTAATATGTTTTGAGGGACACTTTGACACTGTCACATAGATCATTAAGGACAAAAAAGATATTTTGAAGAACACCTCGAGTTTTGTCGTCGTTGATGTTAATGTCTCTTGTTAAGCAAGATAAAGAGCCTTCTTTCCGAAGGTGTAGTCACCTTCATTAGCCCATCTGGAGGGCAATTATCAGAGACTCACTAAACAAATGAAAATTGAGCCAAGAGAGTATAACAACAGCCATCTAAAACCGTCCAAGCTGACAGCATCAGTGAAAGCTTCCTGGACACACACACAGTCCGCTGCAGATGCATATGGCTTGTGCTCCCCATGAGGACGGCTTGTGTCTGCCTCTTTGTTTCAGGGAGCTAATCTATTACTATTCACACCCTGCTCTAGTACATGCGCTCCTTTCAATTTACACTGTTGTTCTCGCAGTCTGTTCCAATCTGCTGTTGTTTTAATTGCCTCACCCTGGCGGAGCCAACTGACACTTCTGCCAGAAAAATGCTGCGTGTCTCTTAATGAAGAAAACAGACAAGATGCAATTGACTGAGAAAGAGAGAGGGATGGTAAGAGAGATGCAGGACCAGGACAGAAGCTGGTGGAAAACTGTGACAGACAGAGGGGGCTAACAGAGAGAGAAAGGAACTAAAAATCTGTGATGAGATGGAATATAGTTTTAATATAGCCTGATCAAGTAAGTTTAAAACATACAGAATGACCCACATTTTGTATTTTGCCTTTTTCAAGCCTAGCCAATCATACCACCATAACCGGCCTGATATCCTTCTCCCATTGTCACTATTTTAAGGACATTTAAAATTCTATAGAACTTGTTTCAGCCATCAATTTTTTTCTCACATTGTACTGTTACCCCATTATTTTCATCGCAACAACATGATTAAGGGTCATGAGTCACGTGGTCATGTGTTGGGAACCTTTGCCTTGGCAGACTTGTGCTGACATTGCTTGCAGCAAACATGCTTATTTAAACCTTCATCAGAATTCAATGTGCCTTCATCTTTTTACCACTCTGTCATAAATCAGGTTGAAAAAGCAAGTTAAAGATGATAAAATGTACAAGAGCAAAGGATGGCAGTTGAGTCTCACCTGAAGGTCTTGGGTAAGTGTAGGCTGTAAAAAAAAAAATTATAATATTGATTAGCACTCAAACAGGAACAACCCATCAATTGATCTATGCTCTGTGTAAGTATATGATTGGATTAAAAAAAAATCTAATGACTGCAGACAAAGATCGAGGGTTTTAAGAGAGACTCACGTTCTGAATACTGGATGATTCGACTGACATATTCCCCAGTGCTGTAGGTGGTAATAGGGGCCAGTCGGACCTCGTAGGACAGAGGAATTTTCAGGTCTGATACTGTGTAGGACATCAGAACACCCTTTTCTGGTGCCTTACCCTTGAGGTCTATTTGTTTTGACAGCAGGTTTTGCTTGTTCTGCATTCATACATAGGTACACAAACACATACATACACACAAATAGAAAAGATGAAGACTTGTTAATGTGCAAATGTACTTGGTCGAAAGTGTAAAAAAACTGTACATACAATGATTTGACTGAGTAGGAGAAAGGGTATAGGAGTCACATAAGGATGTGTCAGTACTGTCAGGCATATTTCCCATTCCCCTTTCTTTCTTTTCATTTTGGGATTGTTCATCTCCGGTCATACCCCATCAGCTCTATCACTTTATTTTGATATCCTCTGAGTTTAAAATTTCGTCAATCAGAAGTCAGTGGAAAAAAGCTCATTTAACGACTCCAGCTCATCTCGCACCTGGAGGATTTTCATGCAATCCTAATCCTTACTAGTATAACAGTCATAATACCCCCAGCACTTTCATTGAAATACACAAACAACGTCAGACACAGGGTTGAAGTTTGTCTTGGCAAAAATAAAAAAGTAAAACATGGCAGCTCATTTATCAACGAATCATTATCAAATCACATTACTGTATGGTTTTATACGTGTGCATGTTTTAAAAGTTTTTGTTTATGGAATGTGATATTACATATAGAGATAAACTTACCTTTCTGGGGTATATTCCCAACCAACATAGCTTAGGTATGTTTTCAGTATACCTTTTTTTTCTTTTTCAAAATAAAGTATACAAGCTGCCTTCCTAAAATTGATTCTCTCTAAGAGCTTTAAAGGCCAGAAGAGGCTGCATTAGTCTCGGTATATCAGTGGTCTCCCACATCAATTTTGATGTTTAAAAATACCTGTTGGTTAGTTTTAGTGCTCTAAGCAAGTTATGTGATTTCCACTTCCTTTTCCACAATCGAGACTCAATAAGTTTGTTTAATAGCAGCACTTTTCAATCATGTATGCTTTTAAATATAAATACAATCTTTAAAAAAATACAACGTCTAATAACTTTAAAAAAATAACTTATTTTCTGTGTATCATTAAAATTCATATGAAATATTAAAATGGTTAAGATATTGAGCTCAACCAATTGGTGTCTTCTCATTCTTTTAAAGTTAAGTCTTTTTTTTCCATTAAATAGAGCTATTGCTGTGTTATTCCACCCACGGAGAGAAGGATCCATTAGCTGTGTATCTGCCTCTGATCCCAGCTACTTAAAGACCTGACAGTGAGCTCAATCTAATGCATTAGGTCAGCCACTCCACCATAACAGCTTAGTACACCCACAGCATGCCATTATCAGGTAACACATGCAGCAGAGGGGTGTGTGTATACTGCGGGTGTTGTGTGTTTAAGTGTGCACATGGTTTTGTGTTTATGATAAATGTCTCCTTTACAGTTTCCTCAGATAGTCAGCAGCTGAAGTTTTGTGAACATCATATAATTACAGACACATTTTCTGCTATCCAGCATGAATTTGGATTTAGGATCTCCTAGATATGACATTTCATACTTCTTGAGTGACACTGCGATAAAAATATATGTAAGTATATAAGTATATCTATAGAAAAAAATGCCCTTATGCGCACACTTGTTGTTCTAATTTAAGATTAAATCACTGGTGGATTTAATTACTTTTGCTATAATTGCTACAGTACTCTATGCTCTGACATCCCCCCTCAAATTGAGGTGTGCAGTTTCCATTGGATGTCTACTCACCGACACAAACTCCAACTCTGCTAGACGGAGCTGACTCCTGCCTGGCCTACCATAACTTTGTACAACCCCAATTGCTGTACGAGACCCTGATGGCAGCCACAGCCCAAGTGTGTGCTCAGCAACATGCTTGGTATCAAGTCCTTACATCCTCACCAGACACTGTGAACTGCTCAAATAAAAAAAATCATCCACAGTTTTCCCAGCTTTTCCCAAGCATTCCTGTTGCAATGCAACTAACCGAAATACTTAATACCATCAGTCCATGGCTGATATACAATGGGCCTAACTATCTATTCACTAAAAACTTGAAGATGATAATTTTAAGTAAAAGCAATAATATAGCCTGATACAATTTTAAGCCAAAAATGGTCTACGGTTTCAATTTCTCCATTAGCAACAAGTTTTGTCAAGTGTTATAGGTAGGGTACGATATGAATATTATTATGTCCATTCTTTTGGTGCTGTTGTTGCTTATTATTTATTGTAATCAGCTGCAACTACAACTGCAGACGAGTGATATTTGTTCAGTTGCTGGAGCATTTACATTATTATATAACGCAGAAGACTACGAATTGCACCCTTTTAGCACCAACTTACGGTCATATTGAGCCATAAAAACATTTACACTCTGCTCACACATTGGATATGCATATTTATATGGAATACAGCGGGAAAGAAAAGTTATGCTCATTTAAAATGTATAGAGTGTGTGTTAGTAGGAAGAAATTTGTGAATATCTGTCTGAGCTTTGGAAATATATTTATCCTTTATTAATGAGTGGGCAGTGTGTATGTGTGAGTACACACATGCAGTGTGATGGAGATAAATGATACTGAAAAACTATGAAGAGACTTTAACACACATGCACATACACTCTTTGGAACTAGGACCACTGGATCAATGAGGTGCTGAAGTGTGACTTAGAGGAACCAGCTGCTCCTACCACAGGTTGAAGTCTGTTTCACCCTGCCTCTGTCTTTCTCTGCTTTCCTCAGCAGGACATATTGCCAGTGTCTCTATGCGTATTTGTGTGAGTCTATGTGACAGGCAAGGGGAAAGGGGTAAGAGTACGAAAAGAATAGTACAAAGGGGAACAACAGAATGAGAAAGGAGTGTGACTGACATATTGCCTGCTGTACAGACACTTTCAGCCAAACAGCATTTTCATCTGTACTGCCATTGGACTTTTAATAAAGACACAACAAGACAAATAGTGTGTAAAAGATGGTGAGAGCAGGAGAACTTGTACTTTGAAATAGTACCACGGATGCAGACTGATCTGTAAATGACAGAATTGTGGACTGACAGCATAAGGCGAGGCAGCCTTGTTCTTACGTTAATTTTTCTACTATCGTCTGTTAATGGTTCTCTTTTATGACTGATCCAGCAATTTACTGATACTTGATGCATTTCTTTGCACTCTGTCTATTGAAAAGTTATTCTTACAAAGGCCTATGTGGTCTATCTGTGTGCAAACATACAAGTGTATCTGCCTTGTTGGGCTAGTTATGTACATAAATTACTCCCATATTTGATTTAATGTACAACTCTAATTCATCATGAATATTTTTCATCTCTCATATATATGGTAATGGGGACTGTGTGTTTGCACAGAGACACTTTGTGTGAATGTGTGGGGCTAAATCTTAGAGTGCAAGAACCTGCATATAGTTATTATGTGAAGACAGGTCAGCTACTAGCTGAACAACTTCAGTGATATAACACACACAACTTGGGTTTAGACTGGTCAATATAGAAAAGAGGTGAAGAACATTCAGACTTGACAGTAAAGGTTTTTTTTTAATACAAAATGGATTAAAAAAAATCCAAGAAATGGAAAGAATATAAATATAAATTATATATTATTTCTGGCAATAGCTAAATGTGAGTAAGTCACCAGAATCCCACACTGAATTCATTATTTGTACACTTTCTTTGGTTTCATTTAGGCTTTAGCTTCATTTTTGTCTGTTGTTTGGGTTGCTCTTGATGTTTTCTTCGGCTTAAGCTACATACACTCTGAAAGCAAGTCACAGTGACGTGGAGACCGGTGACCATAGAAAGTGAATAACACTCTGCAACTTCAAGCAACTATGGGCGAAATAACCATGGGGCCCACTTTTCTGAACTTCCAGGCAAACAACTGAAGTGAATACCATTGACAGTGAACAATAACATTGACTGACATTTGGCTTTTAAGTAACTATAACCTGGAACGTATACCAGTGACCAGCTGTCAGCTTCAAAATGATGCGTGATGAGCAAATCGCTTCCAGTGTATATGCATGTTTAGGCACCAAAACCAGTCAGTGTGGTTTAGGCAATAAAACTAGCTGGCTAGTGTGAGAGAAAGACTATTCGCTCTTTAGGTCTGATGTCATTAGTTGTTTCCAGGTCCAAACTCCTCTTCAGGTTCCAAAGTCAAACAAACACTACGGCATCACTGACAGTTAAAAACTGTCTAAATACTTTCATCTTTAATAAAATGATAAATGTGGCTGCTCTACCAGGTGTAACAATTAAGTTTAACATCCAGACATCCATGAGAAACAGTATTTATGAATCTCCAAAAGTTGATTCTGTTCATCTGGACGTAGCGTTTTGTGGGAGAAAGTATTTATGAAGTTTAACGGACTTAGAAGTTAGCAGGGATTTAGCTCACTAATTTTCATCTGAAGATGGCTAAAGAGGTTTCTTGGTCACCAGGTTGATATTTTTCTTTTGAAAAGTCTTAAAAAAAATGTGTGATTCAGAAACAAAATATACTTAGATGTGGAATACATTAGTTTTAAAGTCATGCTGATTGTAAAAAAAACAATGGGAGAATATGTGTAGTGTTCCAGGTTTTGTACCTTCTTGAAAACATGTATAACATGTTTTCTTAAATGCAAAAATGCTATACACTCAGCAGCCTATTTTTTTAAGAACATCTTTTCACCTTCACATTGTCACAAATATCTATTCAGCTAATGACATGCCAGCAACTCAGGTTATTGCGGAATGTAGATATGTTCAAGATAACCTTCGAATCAGGAAGAAAGGCAATTGAAGTGACTGGACATAGAAACATGGACAGTAAGGAAGACAACAGTAATTCCAAGAGCGAATCCTTACAACCAAGATATGCAGAAGAGCATCTGTGATTATATAACACATCCATCCATCCATCCATCCATCTTCTTCCGCTTATCGGGGGCTGGGTTGCGGGGTCAGCAGCCCAAGCAGAGAAGCCCAGACCTCCCTTTCCCCAGCCACCTCCTCCAGCTTGTCCGGGGGAACACCCAGGCATTCCCAGGCCAGCCGAGAGATATAATCTCTCCAGCATATTCTGGGTCTGCCCCGGGGCCTCCTCTCGGTGGGACATGCCCGGAACACCTCACCCAGGAGGCGCCCAGGAGGCATCCTTGTCAGATGCCCGAACCACCTCAACTGGCTCCTTTCGATGTGAAGGAGCAGCGGCTCTACTCTGAGCCCCTCCCGAATGGCCGAACTTCTCA
>VUQG01019297.1:6771-17960 GCA_015106755.1 Etia nguti | reverse complement strand
GCAACTCTTCCTGTCAAACCTGCAGCTCGAAGTCTTCTCTTCACAGTTGAAACTGAGACTTGCTTACTACGACCACAATTAAGCTGTTCTTGAAGCTGTTGAACCTTATTTTTTTAAGTTGACCACTTACCTTTGTACCATTTCCAGCTAAGCATTGGACTTGAACGACTTGAATCACAATAAATAACTGAAAAAAATGGTGTGTTCTAAAACTATAGACGAGTAGTTTATGTAGATGGGTTAGTTGAAACAAAATTGACCCACCATATGAAAAGGGAAACTATTCAAGATTCAAGATTTTTATTTGCCATTTGTGCACAGGACCAACAGTCCATGCACATTGGAATTCTTGTGCAGAGCTTTCCAGGTCAAGTCACACTTTTTACAGTATAAAGACAGAGCAGCTAAAAAAGAAAGATAGAAATAAAGTAAGGAATGGAGCAATCATATTATTTGCTACATACAAAAAAAACTGTACAGAGAGGGTTGTAATACACTTCCTAGTATTGCACTCATAATAAAAACTATCCATAAAGATCAAACCATTTTCTGTACCAGTCTGTAAAAATGTTGTTTTGTTGGACTAGCAAAACTCCAGCCTATGGGCAGTTTTTGCCAGGCCTGTAATGGTTTTTCAAATTCATCATCCTGTATACAGTCAAGTCAAGCAAAAATTTTAAAACATATTATATTAAAAAGTTAAAAAAAAAAACATAGTTTTGATTTATAATAAATGGGTTTTTAAAGATCATATAGAAGTTACTGTAACTCACTGTATGTGTCACAATGTGCATGCAAAGTTTCATTCAGATTGACCCAACATTAAGGGTACATAGAGGCATATTTACATACATATGCTCTAATCATTGTATACAGATATTTGAACATGGCAGTCTATTGACTCATTTTCCCAGCCTGCCTCAACCGGCTATTAGAGGAACAGTAGTTGCCGACGCTTCCAGGTTTACTTAATTTCCAAGCCTAGGAGGTTGCTGTTGAGTTGTACAGTAAACTATTGGAAACCCCAAAAAGACTTAAAATGAGCAGTTAATTAAATGTATCAACAGCTGCAGCGATAATAGTCAATATTGAATCATTGAAAACATTTTTTAAGCTGAGAATTTACAAAATCCTCATCCTTCACCAAATGAAATCTGAATGTTTGTTATATTGTTTCAGTTATAACATGAACATTTAATAGAGAGAAAATTGGAAACTATAGTCCCAGGTTCCAAAGATAAGTTATGAGATTAGGAGATAACCTAGTTTAGCTTTTACAAGATGATATCTGTATATCAGCAAATTCACTAGCTAAAGAGACATTTTATTTAAAAGCATGAATGTAAACACCATGGTGGTACTACGGTGAAAATCAACATCTTAGGAATAAAATTGTGCTTTTTACCTGTCTGTGAGTCAGATAACTGACTTGCAGCCAGTCTGGCCCATATATGTATCACACGCAGACAGCCGAGTGAATAATACTCACTTGATCAAAGGAGTGTCATTGTGTGTATGTCATTCGTAAAGTACACTATAAACAGCATCAGGAAGACAGTCATAGTCACTGAATACCATTATGTACTGAATAACAGCAAAAATAATTCTGTGATTGCTTTGGCTCGAAACACTGAACTTGTCGATCAGCATTCACCAGCTTTGCACCAGGGCCGTGAAAAGGCTGTTGGAATGTTTTTATGATGCTCATGCACAAGGTCAGTATAGATTTTTAGATGTGAAAATGAAATGGTGAAAAAAATCATGTTGTGCTCCCACATGAGTAGATCTGATGCCGTGGCAGTTCTGCCAAGGCCAACAAAGATCCCTGAGCTCTGATGTAGTATTACAAGGACTAACATGTTTAAATAAGCAGGGAAATGTATTGTAAGATGATGAAAAAGTTGCATGATTAAGTATGATAATCCTTGGCATCCTTGATATCCTTAGAGGCCTAAAAGCATTTTTGGAACCAGCTCAGCTGTATTATGGAGCTAAAATAAACTATTACTCAGGTTGAACACCAGCAAATAAAACTTATTCTGTGGAATTCTGTATTTCCCATTACAATGCTTTGTGGGGGGACAAAGACATTGCACTATTGATGCGATATGATGATACTTTAATATTATTAACACTACTATATATTATAGACTTTAACATTATTACGTTATATAATATTAACATTAAAACCATAGTTCCACAGTGTGCTTTTTGTCCTCCAATCATCCCCAACTGATTACAGCAGATGGCTACCCCTCCTTCCTGCTAAAAGGGAGGTTTTCCTTCCCACTGTCACCAAGTGGATGATCAAATGTGGTCATTTGATCGTTGGGGGTTTTCTCTGTATTATTATAGGGTCTTTACTTTACAATATAAATCACCCTGAGGCGACTGCTGGTGTAATTCGGTGCTATATAAATAAAATGAAAATGACTTGAATAGTTCTGTATTTAAGTAAAATTTGTGTTTTTATATAAATCCAAATGTTGTGTACCATGTTTACTGCCTGAATAAAATAAACACTTAGTTCATGCAAATTTACAACTGCATCCCCCTCCATCATTGCATAGTTGAGCCAAAAAAGTAAAAACACTAAGATCTGGAATGTTAATGTGTGAGCACACACAGCAATTGGCGAGAGAGATTAACTGTTTTTACCGTTAAAATGCATGTAGGTGATAATCTGCACAGCCAATGTAAAGCATCAATAATATCATCTGTTATATAAAATTCTGTCAAATATATTGATATCTTGCCAAGCCCTAATGAAAAACTGCAAAGTATTCTTTAGACCATCCCTACTTTTACTGGCTCTATCATAAAACTCATATTATATCATAAACTTAATAAAGAATGTATTTTTGAAAGCACTGGCAAGAACTTTCTCAATTTTAGGGCTACCTTTCATCCATCTTAAGCTTGGGGTGATTAGTTGAAGGGGATCTGCATGAAAATATTGCTTTATTATTAGAGGTACTGGCAAACACTCCCAAGGAGAGACTGATACCTTAAATTTCCACATACTGCACAGGTATTAGGCTTTAGAATATAAATCTGTCTCACGGGAAGTTTAGTGCGCAGTGCGTCACCATAGCGCCCTGCTTTGATTGGCATTCCTCACTAAACAACTGCTTAAATCCATTTAATCAGAACGTCTACAGGATCTGAACTGACAAATGCTATGAAGGCCTCGGCTCTGCAGGATTGCATCATTATTTTTGAATTGAGGGAGCTGGTATTGTCTGCCAGCGCTGCTGCGGTTATTTTTTGTGAAAGCATTTGTCACTCATTTACAGTTCACCTCATTTTAACTCAACCTCCTCATGGCTTCTTTGGCATTTCTCAGTCCCTGACTAATATTAATTTGTGAGAAGAAGCAGGTGTACTTGTTACGGAGAGAGAGGTTTATATTTGTCATTAAAAGCTGTTTCAAGAATTTATTGTATGAGAATGTATCATTTACTAAGTGGACTTAACAGCTTAGAGACCACCGAAAACAAATACAACTGTACAGCCGTACTTGGGGATATACAATTCCAGAAAGCGCTTTCAACATGGCCAAAGTTGAGAAGTAATGCTTGACTTAACACTCTGCTATGTGACTATAAAAGTAACACAATACAAAAGCAATGCTGCTAAGACACAAGCTTTTGTCTTGTCTTTAAACATTTGCTATATTTAGTGTATAAAAAACTAAATAAATAGATTGTTTTATATGATCTATAGCTTGCTAGTAGCATGACTGCTATGTCTCCCCCATTTTATCCAGAGTAAAATACATTTTGCCTTAAATGAAAGATGAAAGGGGGTGTGATCCACATGAACAAATAACGACAGGCATCAAACAAATAGAAAAACTGGTATCTGTGAAGGCAAGTGTTGTATTACTGTACACAGTGAATACACTGCAAAGCAGCTAAACAGTATGAGAATTAAAAGTCTAAAGACATGGTTCTCTGCTGGAAGAGGGTGGACTGATCACTTTGCCTTGAGGCAGTTGGTTGATCAGTGGATCAGTGCAGCTATACAGGTCTGTTGTGGTGAAAACAGCCACAAGGCATAGCTGCTGATTTTCTAGGCGGCCACTGTTCAGACCCTCCCTTATGGCCACAACCAGTGAGTAGCGAGCAAAACAAAAGGACCGACACAAGTGTTGAGAATGAGCTTCTCCTGAAACATGTCTGGGTTCACTCTAAGAGGGGAGTTCAGGAGGGAGAAGATCCCGATGGAGTTCTGGGACACACTTGGGAAATTTTTTACTCCCTGGTGGCTTGGAAGCTTTCTGGCATCCTAGACACACGTACGCACACATACACAAGAACTGGAGGAGGTGGTGGGGTTCTGCTTAGACTGCTGCCCCCACAGTCTTGGATTAGAAAATAGTTGGGTGGTACCCATCATGTCTTACATTGTTCAAAAGAGCACAGTGGTAGCATTCGCCTCATTAATTCTTTGCTTTGTCTTCCTTTATTATTGTTCTAGTCTGGCTGTTCTTGCATATGCCTGCAAATGTTTCAAGCCCTTCAAGAAATTAAGAATTTCTGTGGGGGCACATCAAAACGAGGCTTTCCAAATGAGGCTTTCTACTTGAATTATACTAATATTTTAGTAACACGTTTCAACAGCTGTTCAGTCAATCGTCATTCACTTTGCACATCAATATTCACTTCTTAATAACTATCACTTAACTTGCACCAATCATCAGATCCAATTTCAGATTGCCCAGGGCTTTGGTTTATGAACACTGCTGCCATTCCTGTCACCCGTCATCAGCAGTACTTTAATAAACTAATAGTATTGGAAGGAGTAATACTGTTAAATTAAATGTGAGTAATCAGTCACTGTTAATCAGTTAACATTATTGCAAAGCATTTGAATCGTTTTTGTTTGATTTGATAAGTCTGAGGTTATGAAACAGAGCATAAGTGATTGGTGAAATAATACTTTTTTATGATATATATACTTTTTTTTTAGTCCAGATTGCACGTATAAGTGGGACCAATTCTTTCTGCATATATTTAATTATCATATGGTTTTACATACATGCTAAAACATTAGGCATGCCAGGTTTAATAAGGTTTTGAAAGTATAATAAGCTAGGTCTATTTAAATACATTAAAATGGAATACATTATTTTAGAGAAAATGGCAGAACAAATTATAAGGCAGACAAGAATTCCATTCAGTGGCTTGAAGGCAGCAAATCACACTGTAATGTTAGACAACCCTATCAAAACAATTAGTACTAATTTTAGTTTTGCAATTTTTTTATTTTCATTTATTTTATTTTCTCTATCATATATAGGAACATGTGGTCCATTTTCACCTGATTACACCCCAGTCTGAAATGTAAACACCTCTAGAATATAAAAAAATACAATTTACTAGGTTACTAAGGGTGACTAAGGAGAAGTGGCTGACAGAGAAATGAACCTTCTTTTTATTAGATTCAATGTGTGTTCATTGGTGTTTTATGGTTCTGTAAACCTTGCCAAAGTTTATCAGACTTCACCTCCCCAAAAAACACCAGCATGTCAGCGTTGTCGTTGTGAGTACCATAAGTTGCTGACCCATGCTGTGTGAGGTACCTCTACGCCCAAGCGCTTCTTCACAAGGCTGACGATATGGTTGTAAACTCTGTATAAAGACAGCTTGCCTTTTTGTCTTTAATCAAGGTCAATCTGTCTTCTTGTAGCCTTTGTTTCTGTCAGAGTATGAGTACAGCGCATGAATGCTGGTTTTAAGTGCTGTGTGATGCAAAGGATTCTCACATTTATGTTGTAAAGCGTTAGCTTGCGTAGATAGTGAGCCACTCATCAGTAATGAGGCAGCAACAGAGAGCAGAGAAGAGAGTATAATATGAGAGGGAAAAAACAGGCTTGGCATTGTTGTAAATACAACACAATGAGCTAATTGGAAACAGAAAGTTTGTCTGTGGAGGCAGCCCGCGATGTTACAAATTTTAAGGCTGTGGCTACAAATGAACTTGTGGGACTTTCTGCAACATTAAACAGTGTTTACAGTGGTGAGACCAAATGAATCTACTCATTATTTCATTTGTTTCATCGTGCTCTTCAGAGATTCTAATATCTCCTTATTGCATATATAACCTACTATGCTTTCTACAAAGACACAGAATATATGCATCACCTAATATTGTACTAACCAATCAAAAATCAGTTCAGTTCAGTGTTGTAAAAACCCAGTTTTCAGTGGATGTACAGAGTAAAAATGATATAATTGAGTTTAAATAACCCAGTTTTTGGGGTTTATTTGTGAGTTAGTGCACCGAAGGATGGCTTTTTATGAGTTGCTTTTTTGTTTGAACTCAGCAAATGTAGCCCCGATGTTGATTAAACATGTATGAGTGAGATAATATGCACAATTTCTCTGTTTACTTGCAGAGTGCCTTTTGTGGCCTGGCCATTTGACCAAATGAAACAGATTTGGGTGCTCTCTGGAGATTTAGTCCATGTCTGCCTTCTAATTTCCACTGACAGGGTGGTGATGCAAAGGAGGAGAGAGAGAGAGGACAAAATCTGTTCTCCTTCAGCTTTTATTCACACGTACACAAATCCCTGGTTTTGAAATAAACTCAGAGATTAAAGCATCTACATTTGGATTTGTGGGAAAGCCAATTTTGATGCACGATAAAGCAATTTGCATAAGACCTTCCCAGCATATCTATTATGTTTCTGCAGAAATATTTGACATCATTATGCATCATTATTTGTTTATAATGGCCTGCTCAACCGTCCTGCAGACTGAACAGTGATGCATTTTCTTTCCCTCTGCCCCCACAGGTTGACCATTCATGCCGAGTGCCCCATGCACCTGGAGGATTTCCCGATGGATGCACACGCCTGTCCTCTGAAGTTTGGAAGTTGTAAGTCAGTCCAGATGGTCAAAACAAAAGAGTTTTATATAAGATCAGACATCTGAAACAGTGGGGATTGTTCTCTGCAGGTGTTAGGAACCTTTTCCTGACCTATAAAAAAAGAAGAAGAAAAAACAAAGACTAAAACTGCACTGCAGTTCACAAGGAGTATGATGCTTGGTAATATAGCAAAAGCAGTCAAGAGAAAAATTAATTAATAAAGATCTTCTTCTTCTTTGGGCTGCACCCTTTAGGCGTCGCCACAGCAACAGTTAATGTGCTTAAATTACTTTCAGTATGCTCATAGTGCGGGGCATGTAACCATCCATATACAAGCATAAGCTATTTATTGTTTCAGACACAGCATTAGATATAGTTTGATGTGTTAGCAGCAATGCTTATATGACTCAACATAAAATGATGCTGATAGGTACAGCATTCGTTTTGGATACATTTAGCTATAAAAAGTGGCACTGGAGGAAAAGTCAGTGATCCCCTAACTCATGAGGATTAAATCTCAGGGTGGTGAACACAGTGAAAGGAATTTTTCGTGAAAACTGATATCAGTATTGGCCCCAGGTCTATTAGCCCCATCAATACTGGATGGATGCTGCATATTATCATGAATGACTCACTGGAATTTAGGAAAAGTCTCTTTTAGATCCTGAAGTCAGCAGTTAACTTTTTGCCAAAGCAAATGCTGATAACCCTACAATGTGCAGAGGCAGGAGAAAAATAGAAAACATTACAGCCATATTTTGAGCTCTCATCTATGCTGTCTGTTTTTTCGGGGGGCTGTCTTCTTTGTGCTCAGATGCTTACACAAATAATGAGGTGATCTACCTGTGGACCCAGGGTGACGAGAGGTCTGTCGCTGTGGCAGAGGACGGCTCCAGGCTGAACCAATATGACTTACTGGGACATGTTATTGGAAAAGAAACCATCAGTTCCAGCACAGGTACGCCATTCTGAGTACAGACAGCAGCATACAATACACTGTAAGGTAAATCAGAGTTTGTCTGATTGAAGTTGATTTTGAGTACTTAAAAGTGATCAAATTCTCACTTTTGAAAGATAAACTTCTTTAGTTTTCTGCATATAATCTATTCCACTGACATATAGTGGCTCTTGTGTAATTTTCTTCCAAAATAATAAACAGTCTGCAGTTTCTCAACAGTTTCTGTCAATTTAAATTCATCTTGCATTGTTTGGCTCCATCGAGAAAATGATGACTGAAACTGTTCAGCATATTTACCAAGATAATATGAAGACATTCGCCAGAGGTGAAAGGTTTTTTGTTTTTTTCACTTTGCTTTGGGGTACAGCCAAGAGTCAACTATAATAACCATCGTCTAGCCCTTTCTTTTGATTACATATTCATTTGATCTTAAAATCTTATCTTCAAAACTGTTGCAGAATCCTTTTTATCTGTCACACAAAAATCCATTTTTTTCTTATTTCCCCATTGGAGGGCTTAAAGCTTATGTTAGCAATTTAATATAAAGGGTTGAAATAACACAGTGAGGGCAGGGTACTCACATATGCTGAAAATATTTACAGCAGCACCATCTCACTGGTAATAGATCGTTTGAGTTCGAACACCTTCAAGAATGTGCTGCATTTTTATTATATTTATCAGTCACTATCATGTATCGCTATCGCATCAATCAGCAGCTTTAGTTAATGGTGTAATAGGACTAGATAAAGTACCAAAGAACTTGTAATGGCAAAGCTAAAAATAAAACGTTGCTTCAGTGGGGCATTTGGAAATCACTAAAAGAGTACACAGCTTACCGGCGAGCCATGCTGCTCTCCATTTTGAGAGATTTAACCTTTGCATTCATTCAGTTTGCTTGTGAAACTTTCAAGAGGTGAGCCACAGAGTCGCTGATATCTGTCAGACTTCAGTTGTCTTTGGAGACCAAAGCACCAAGAATCCACTTTGTTAGATGGCACTCCTGTTTTCCAAGAAATAGAAGTGTGTGTGTGTGTGTGTCTCCCCTTTAAATAACTGCACCTGTTTAACTCCACAGAGGATGCGTTCCTTGAGAGTATCTTTATTGTTTGTGCTGTTTAGTGGGTTGAATGTAAGTCAGGGGAATTGCAGCGATGGAATAAGACCAACAGAAGTCTGACAAGTACCAAAGATTCAAGATAGAGTCAGTGCGATTTCTTTCATAAACTGCTTCAGCTTAATGCTGTTGGAAAAGCTCATTTCCTTAGACTTTAAACCTAATGGGCTATAGTGATCTAGGTGGATGGGAAGATTTGAGCCCGTTCAGCTCTGGTCCGATTCTTCTCAGAAAAAAAACAAAAAAACAAAACAAAAAACACCTCAGGGATGGAAATCTGTTTTTCCTCCTATCTTCGTAACACAGATTGCAAACATGGCACTGAGAGCTGGCACTTGGAGAGCATGTGAGTTTATCCATTTGCTGGCATAACTGACATACTCATATGAACGGCAAAAAACATCACAAGGAACATGTAAATATCCACTTAAAAGAATGTGACACTTTGTAAATGTGTCTTCAAGTGTCTTATTAATGACATCAATAAACCCTTAAGAGTTTGTGATGTCATCTGCCAGTCGGTTTGTTTACAGTCTTTATTATTTATTTATTATTATACTATTTTGTCTTTTACAGTTAAAAACTCTTGCTGTAAGTAAAAGATGGACATAGCTTCTCATCTGAGCCAATGCGACTTACTTAAACTTGCATTCTTACTAACAGCCAGCAGGTGGCGACTGCAGTTGTTCCAAAATCAAATCATATTGTATAGAAATCTTTGAGAACACGGTCCTTCAGCTCGTTAGTACCTAGCATTCTCAGCTTGAGGTATTAAGGCCAAACTAGCCAATGGGTGATGACACAGTGGCAATGTTCATCTTTTATATACAGTCTGTAGCATCTCTGGAATATTTTAAACATCTAAGCATTTTCTGTCTCAATACTGCTCATGTCAGGGAGTGATGGCAATCACACGTGCACGTTAATGTTCAAACGTTAATGCATCGATTTTCAAATATTTTGCCTTGTGTTGCTCTGAGCGAGGAATAAGTATATTAATAATCATGACTCTGTCTGTGTCTCTCCATCTTTTTCTGTTTGTCTCTTTTCCCCTCAGGCGAATATGTAGTGATGACAACATATTTCCATTTGAAAAGGAAAATTGGCTATTTTGTGATTCAAACCTACCTTCCGTGCATCATGACTGTCATACTGTCTCAGGTCTCCTTCTGGCTAAACAGAGAATCGGTTCCGGCGCGCACAGTATTCGGTGAGTGCTATCTCGTGTTTTAAATCCAGCTCAAATAAATGCATTAAATGATTCATTGAAAAAGCTAGTTAATCTGGGGGCTATTAAATGATGAGGTAACAGACAGGCGCTGTCAAATGACTCAGCAAACAAGTAAACGGTTTGGAAAAGTTTCAGCATGAAAAGTTCTCTTTTTTTTAGCTTTGGTTAGCTTAGTACATTCAGGTGCACACGGGCATTGAAAGTAATTTATTTTATCAGTACTGACTTTATTCTGCTGCAGACACTAACGTCCTTACTACTTATTCTTAGAAAACTGTTCACTGTTAATACAGAGAACATAAAACAAGATTTAAAGCATTTACATGTCATATTTTGCCTTTATTATTCATAACAATAGCTATTTAATATAGAGACATTTCCCCAGTTGCCATCGCGACAATTGACTGTGTTTTCTCCCTTGAAGCCATGAATAATAATAGGTTCAATTTGTCCATCCAACTCGATTCATGCTAAGAACATTGTGTCAGATGAGATCAACTCAAAGATACTCAAAGAAGGAATGTAATTTTCCTTCTCCTGTAGTTGTTGTTATTGCGCTGCATAATCAATATAAGTAGTCTTATGTAATTCTAAACACAGACAAGCACATGCAGAAGCATACGTTGCGCTAAAGATATTAAAGATGCATGCGAGGCAAAGCGCTGCTGAGAAGATAAAAACTGTTCCAGCTCCCTTTGTGCAGTCTGAATAACCACATCTCCTTCACTTCTGCACAAATACACCCACTATTATATTTTTCTTATACAGTCGTCTGAGAATCATTTCAGCCCCATAAGAGGTTGAATTTTTAGGGGACAATTTCCTTCACATTATGAGAGTAATTGTAATCAGTGCTTTTTTCTCAGCGGACACAGTTTCAAGCTGTGTTGTTTTTAGTTTTCTTGCCATCATGCTTACAGTCCCTTGATTTATGAGAGTATGTGATTGTCATTACCTGCATAATCTAATTAATCTTTTTTTTTTTTTTTTGCATCCTCGGTCACCTTCTA
>VUQG01019296.1:0-18340 GCA_015106755.1 Etia nguti | reverse complement strand
ACAGTGTCAAAAATATATCTACATCCATTATTAATTCAATGGTGCTCAGACTTCTAAATATCTTTTGACTTGCCAACACCAAAGCCTCTTAACTTTCTGTGAGTGAGCACAGCTGAATACAGCCGACAGATTCTCCTGGTCAACATCAAAAAGGGTTCTGTTTCGCTGCACATATAAGACTGACCTACACACAGTACAATGAAATATCCAAGCAGCTCAGTGCAGATCTGAGAAAGAAGTTGGGAGATTTTACAAGCCAGAAAACTCTCTTCGAGCCATTTCTTAAAATAAAATAAAAAATACAATAAATAAATACTGTCATCAGACTTCTGATTTAGAAGTTACATCCTCAGCTGTCAGAAAGTTTGTTTGGATGGTCTAGAACAACCACCAAAGCACGGGTCTGCCATGCTGGAGCATTAGTGTCATTGTCTGCAGTCAAGCAAGTCTGACATCACTGTGGCCTGACAGACTGCCTTCCAAGAATGAAGGGCCTGTCAGTCAAACTCAAACTCATGTAAAGTTTGCAGCTGACCACATGGACAAAGAAAAAAACAGAACTTTTTTATAGTCAGGTGAGATAAAAATTATTTGGCAACAGCTACCCAACGAGTAATGGTGAAGGCACGGGGAGGCATCATATTGTGGGACAGTTTTTCTGCCAGTTATGTTGAACGGGGCGAGTGCAAAAGACATTTGTAAAAAGTAACTCAACAGAATTAAATATGCGAAGGTTAACAAAATGTGAACCCATCACATAGAAGTCATGCATTTTCAGCAATGCTAAATAAGCCTGAGCGTGGAGGGGTACAGATCTCTTTAGGGCTGCATGAGGAATGGGATCTGGTCTAAAAAAAAAATTTACCAAATCAACATGTGGAGCTACCGGCTGAGGCAGTCAATAAAGGAGCATCTGAAAGCAGCTTTTATGAAGTCGAAGACTGTTACATTAAGGTCCTTTATTGTTTACCTTTTACCCGTTAAACAAAATCAACATATATCATACAGCTCTTTTATTATTTTAAGCTTTTAGCAGGTTCTTATTGTGAGGATGAAAGAGTGGTTATCTGGAGGCATCAAAAGAAAACTGCTCATGTTGTTTCTTTGTGTGTTTTCAGGCTTACAGCGAAAAGATTCACATAAAAAAACCACAAACTGCATTATTTTGTGTCTGAACACGAACAGTTTTGTACTCATTTAACACTGATGCTGTAAACTTGGTATACCTGTGTTCTTAATTATTAACACATCAGTTAGGATTTGTGTGTGAATCATGCTGAATTCTTCCTGCCTCATTAACCAAAAATGGTATTCAAGGCAGGGGAGTTTGATCAGAGATAAATACAGTGTAAAAATCTGGTGCAGAAAACACTGGGCATGATTATCAGGTTCCCGTGGGGCTCCATGCTCTTGCGCATACGTATTACATGAAAAGTGCACAAGAGCCTGAAAATTGTTTTGCATTTGGAGCCAAAAATGGTGACTCTTTATTGACATAAAAGTCAGGCTAAAGCCTGATAATATAATGAATGGTATAAATGTTTTAGCATCAAAATATTCTTAAAATAAAGTTACAATAAAAGTAATGCAGTTATGGTTGAGTGGCCCTCTTCAACATCTTGCCACTGGCTCTGGCTTCCAAAGGAGGACAAAAAAACACTGGAAAGACAAAAAATACTTTATTTACCCAAAAAAGTGAGCAAATTCATCCACTACAGCAGTCAAAACTCTTACAAAAAATACTTAGATAAGAGATAACAAAATAGATAACGGTAGATTTAATTAAATAAATAAAGTGAAAAGAGAAAAAGAAAAAGAAAGTGAAATGAAGGAGCTAGAAAACAGTAAATTCAACAAAGTAAATAAAACCGAATAAAGATGTGTTATGCAGATGTGCAGCTCTGTAAACATGCAGGAAGCTGTTTTAATCAGTTTCAACATGTTATGTAATCTCCCCATGCAAAGACGAGCTTTTATCTCAGTTTTTAGAAAGAGCTTAATTCCCGTGCCTGTAACCCCGTCATGTCAAATCCAGTTACGAGTTATGGTTATTAGAAAAAAAAAAAGCATATTTTTGCTGGATTATAAGTTTTAATATTTATGTTTATTGTCCGACCGCCAGCTTGTTCCTAGCTTATTATGTTGTCTTGGTGAGTGAGGGATAAGTGGGCTGTGTCGCCCGCTCGCACTCACAGCTGGCGCACCAGCGGAGCAAGTCTTTACGCACAAGTCATCATTGGCTGAGAAGCCACGCGTCTCGCAGAGAAGACGACGAACCAGTAAACAGCTTGAAGCGAAGCGGTGAAGTATCGGGCAGTTGGTGTCTGTGCGCAGTCTCAGCTACAGTTTGTCGATCTGCGGACTGATTTGGATCCTTTTTTATTTCTTGAGCTGTCCGCGGTGCTGAAACATGAACCAAAGCGCAGGTGCAGTGCAGCACACTCGGAGATACTCAGTGGAGGAAAAGGTAAGCAAATACTGAGATGGAGCGACTCCCTTTTTCTTCATCTCGTCCATGTTGCCTGATTGAGGATGCATTTATTACTCACCCCACTGTGGGTTAACTACCAGACTTGGAAAAACGCATAGAACTTTTATCTGGAAGTTGGCAACTGCTTGAATAAGTTACGGTAACTTAAAATCGAGCCACGTGGAGAAAGTTGAAAGTCATTTAAATGACACTGAGACTCGGCGTAGTGTCATACCTGCAGGCAGAGTTTAGAGATATGATCGGCGGCTGTGTTCCTTTAGTGCAGACATGATGTTGGATAAATGATTTAACCGGAAAGCAGGACAAATGGCTTCTCGGGTGCATCCACTTAATTAAATGATTTATGGGAGTTTCAGTATATAGACAAAGATGGCAGAGCAAGTATTAACGTTTAATGTCGAAGCCTGCAACAGAACTTGCCTAGTGAAACAAGTGAAAGTGACTTTGCTATCAGAACTTTTTGGGCTTATTTTTGGGATGCGTCCTAGTAGTATAGAGGTATTTAGTAAAGAGTTTGCTTGCCAGACAGGAGAGGTTATTGCATAACAGATAACAGAAGTAACTGAACTGTGAAAAAGGTGTTATAGCCAGCAAGTGTGGCCCGAAGGCGGGGCGACCTTCTCCATATCATTAAAGTTTATAGGTCAGCTCAAACTCAGTCAAACTTTATCTTTAGGGATGTTTATGCACTCAGCATACACCCTTAGATTCTTTTATGCTGCAGGAAAAATAAATACAGGGGGTGATTGTGATATGATATCAAACAAAGAATAAACTGTTCGCACAGTGTGCACAAATATGAGCTTCACCGTTTGCAAGTGTATTCTACAGCAGTGTTTGACAGTAAAGCAGCTCAAACTGCTTTGAGACATGAAAAAGGATTAAGGCAGCATTTAGAAGCAAAGAGATACACAGGACAAAGTGAGCTGAATAATAGCACAAAAACAGTGCACTAAAAGAAGAACAATGACAAAGAACAGAGCTGAACGAATTAAAGTCTCAGACTTGTAGAAGACCTCGCATGTTCTAACAGGTTCTTTTGTTAGGACTGAGCCTCTCTGTTTGAACTTGGAGATCATGAGAGGACCCATTCTGGATCATTTAAAATGGCTGAGTGGCTCATAATACAACAGGAGATCAAACTTCTTTTTTAGCCTTAAATCTTTTCTTGTTAAATCGGATTCTTTGTCAGACCACGGGTGTGGCTTAAGTGCACACCTGCCAGTTGTCTGGCTGCATGCAGGTGACCAAGATAGTCCTTATTCTCTATTTATGAAGGTCTGCTCCGACCAGAACCTGCAGAAGGTGGAGAACTGTTTCATATATCCATGATCTAAGCTCACGGACAATGCAGAAACAAACAAGAACTGCCTCTGGCAGACTGTAAAGTGACAGTTCAGACACAGCATGAGAGATATACTGAAGAGACTGTAGAAAGTAAATATTTTTTATGGTGAAACTGCGAAAGGGAATGATTTGATAATCAGCTTAAGAAAGCATGTAAACCTCCTTTTGCTCCACATGCTTGCACATCCAAAGATGACCACATCCATACTTGCCAGTGACACAATATAAATCTGTGGAAAACCATCTACACCACCCGTCCAGGATATGTCAAAGGTCATTCACTTCTACTTGGGATACGTTGAGCTGTAAAGCAATCCTGTGTCAGGATATTAAATGCTGAACAAATTGAAAGTGTGACACATTTATAGCCAGTAGATCAATGTTATTAGCTCCTTATGTTCTAAATATAGAAGCAGTGAGTCGAGTCAATTCAGAGACATCACCCTGGAAGTGTTTGACTGACAGATTAATGAACAAATGGACCAACTAAGTGAACTTGCTATTTCTAGACTCACACTACTAGTGTGGCTGAAAACGTAGAGTTCTCTCTGAGGAGCAGAAATTAATTTCACTCACCTTGGCTATATATTACAGTCTGTGCTTGTCTCATTACATTCAGCATTCAGTGGCCATTAAAACCAGCTGCAAAGAAAATGGAAATTGAGGACAATTGTGACATTGCCCCCCCTTGGGCTTTGGTGGAGAAATAAATGTGCATGCATTGCCCGGGGCTATTCCTCATGGTTGTTCATTTTCTTGCCTTCTTTGGTCTAGACTATTAAATTGTATGTGAGCTGTACATTTGAGACAGAAAGTTATCCTAAAGACACGTTCTGAACATTCTGAACATTACATGGATTTAGTTTTGTTTACTTGTTTTTACTATTTCACTGCAAAAAAACTCTCTTTAAAAAAGTCCCCAATCATGTGTTAGGATTCAAATTTCTTCCAGGAAGTTGGAGTGGGGGATTGAGAAGAGATGAAGGGTTTTTGGAAAACAGATTGTGAGTGTGAGTCTCTGAGTCTCTAACTGAAAAGTGCTGTGATTACTTGTTGAGTGCCTTTAACCCACGGCTGCCAGGATGCACCAATCACTGTCTTTTTGCTTAATGGAGATTTTGTTACTAAGATTTTCCCAGAAAAATAACTTAAAGAATTGATTTTCCAGCAAAGAAAGGAAACATCATGTGACTATGTAAGCTGTAACTTCTTGGAAATTGGTCTTTTTTACCACTTTTTGGATCAAGTGTTCATATTATGATTAGTTGTCTCTGGTCGTATGTTACATTTGGATTACTCAAAATGTCTCATACTGACTTGCAATGGCAACACAAATCAGTACAGAAATGGGCAGAAATGAAACGTTTGGGGGATCAAAGTATATAGATAAAGAACAATTCATTCACTCAGTGTTAAAAAGTACATACTCTTCCTCATATACCCCTCAGTGGCTTGGTCCCTTTACTTTGGAAGATGACCTTTTTAAGGCTAGATATGGTTCTTTACTTTCAGCACTCACTAGGATATAGTTACCAGATTGGATTTTATGATTTGTGTTTAAATTTTAGGAATCAGTGCAGCAACCATATTGTTACTGAGCATGTCAGTACTTGTTTATTGAGGACAGTGTTGTGTCCATAATTAAAATCACTGAATATATTGCTTGGTTTAGTATTTATTTCTGACTGAATTTTCCATGTTCCCGTGAACTTCATTACTAGTTCTCGATGCCCCCATGTGCTGCCCCATTTAAAAAAAAAAAAAATCTCAGAAAACGTCTGCTAACATGTACATTTCTCATTAGCCAGGTGTAAAGAAAGATAAAGCATTAAGCAGACTGATGGTCCCAGCGGACTACCCAAATACTTGAGGCAAGACTAACAGCTAAGAAGAGCTTCCTAAGTGTTACGTATCTGTCTTTATCCCAGCTTTAGTCTTGAAGTGTATGATCACACAGTTTTTTTGTGAACTGCAGATTGCCATTATCTTACTTTGTTTGGATTCCCTGGCAGGCATGTTGTTATCAAAAGAAATATGTCACCAGGATATAAAAGTGCTCTGGGGCTGGACTCCATCTGCTGTGGGGAACAATGCAGATAAAAGGCACATGCTGCATTTTGGAACAGTGGGTGTTTGCCTTATGCTCACAGCATGATTTGTTAGGGTTTGGCTTAACTTTTTTGTATTGTTTTTATTACATTTTTGTCTGTTTTATCTCTCTTCACTGCGATTGTTTAGATTAGGAAACCTACAAATCTATTTCCAGGTATTGTTAATGATAAACCTTAAGTGGCTAATATGTGTTGGGTGGATTAGAAAGCATTACCACATCAAAAAAAAGTCAAGAACCACAAATTATTGGTAAATCTGATCAATTAAAGTAGCTGCTTAGTTATTACAAATTAATTAGTCTTTCCTTATAAACGCAAAGAAAGAAAATTATGCCAGGATTTGTCCTTAACTTCTGCTGAAGTCACACTTAAATTTTACCACCTTAATCCCTATCTCATTACAGGAAGTATGCTCTATGAATCACAGCACATACAGAAGAATCAAACAGCTGTTTGAGTGTTTTTCGTATTTCTGATAAATTCAGCTTCATAATGTAAACGGGTGAGAACAACATACTGTAAGTGAAAACCTATTTGTGTTAGGTAATTGATAGTGGTTAAATAACTTTTAAATTACAGCTTTAGGAGCATCATTGTGTCACCCTTTCTTACATTTCTCTCGGCAAAACAGAGACAGTCAAGTTCAGATGTGTTTTTCTTACTGGACAAACTCCTTTTAGTTCAGGCAGGGGTGCAGGAGGCAGAACACATGATTCCTGCTCACTTGTTGTGAATACAGTTACATAACAAATGCAAGGAATTGGACATTACACAGACTTTGTACCATCTGTGAATCTAGCTGAATTGTACATTTGTCTTATTGCATGCAGGTAATGTCTATGGGCTGAAATGCAGTTGTGAAAAAGGCTAGAATGTATAAACTGAGCAATTAACTAAGGTTTTATTTAGACCACCATTACCCTGCATGAAAAAAATGTATCCCTTTATATTCATTGGAATAAGTTCAAACTAGCAACTGAATAAGAGCGCCAACATGTCAGCTCATGCCAAGGAAATGCAGAGTGAGCCAGCTGTTCTATCTAACAGTTGTGCCTGCATGATGGTTCACAATGTAAGCAGAGATTTTCTACCGATCTGTTAATCAAACTAAATTTCCTGGACTGCGCTTCATGTTGCAGTGGTACATGAAGAAAACCTGCAGAATTTGATGCACGTCATTATTCTGCGATTGTACTTAAGATACTCTGTGCCCAAGACTATCTCTCTCTCTCTCTCTTTATATCTATCTCAGGTACAGACCACGATAGTCAAATGTCTCTTGTCCATCTATCCATCCATCCATCCATGTGCATACATCTCCTTCTCCTAGGCCACATGTTCCAGTTTTTCTGGGAGACAGAGTCTTCTCAGGCAATCTGGTCCTGGGTGAGAGGGCCAGGGAAAGTGTAAGTTCTCATTTGAGAGTGCCCAACAGCTGCATGGCTCTGTACGCCTGCGGGCTTACCACCCTTGGTAGAAAAATTGGGGTCTGGAGCTTTGTGGATTGGGGAGAGGTGGAAGGCTGTGGCTTTGTCAGTCCCGTTCCCAGCTGCTTAAACAAAAATCTTTTATATTAAAAGTTTTTTGACCCAGCCATTACTTTCTCAATTTTTAGAGAGAATTCAGCCAACTTTTTTTGCCTGGAGCAAATAAATAAATAAATAAATCAGCCAAAGCCCTACCCTGCTGTTAAGTATCAGATATAAAATCCATAAAGTCAACAACATCAGAAACATCAGTTTCACAAGGGCAGTGAGCTCTGCCTGTTCCCACATCAGACAGCTGCTGCGAGGATGTTAAATGGGATATTTATTTATTTATTTAAGATGCCAATCCAAATCCTACTCATAGAGCTTTATTTTATTCCCTTTCCTCCAATGTGGGAAAGGCGAGAGATTCCGGGACAGTGGCTTTGTATGTATGAATAATGCAAATACAAATACATACAAAGAATGAATGACAAGTTCAGCTGAAATACAGCAGACTTCTGGATCCCTCAGATGAAGCATGCAGAGCAACAATGCTTCTTTCAGAGATAGCCTGTTGTGTAATTCAAGGGAAAACCTCTTGGAACATTAGCGCTCACCTGAGAAACACCAAGGCACCAAAGCGAGTCCCCACTGTGGGACAGATGGGCAGAACAGTCAGGCTCTTGTTCACATACTCCCTACAGAGACTGTTTCAGGAGAATACATGAACAAGACCTTTTTACCAACACCAACATATGGAAAGGCGTCTCTGACACTATACCAAGCTCTCTAGGGGTGTTCAGACATTTAGTCAACTGTGAAAATTCTTGAAGCTTTATCAAAGTTGCTCTATGTGCATGCACAAACCACAGATTCACCCAACAGACATGAATTAAACACCAGAAAACTCTCTAAGGAAATACAGAATGGCATTTTTAAACATTTAAAGTGAGATGACACTATTAAATTTAATGCAAGAATATTTAAGAGTGGAATTAAAAAATAAGCAGATTTTGAGCATGCTGGCTTTTTGCAAATGATTGACCGATTTTTTAACTGCTCAAAACTTGTGAGACAGCAAAAGACTGTGGTTTTACTGATGCTTTATTATATTAGACAAGTTGTTGTGTTTCTTCATTTTCAGAATGTATGGATGTAGACAGAAAGTCAACAACAGGATTTCAATTGCAATTGAAAGACCGCAGAGATGCAGCTTAGGATGAATCCAGCTGTCAGCTTTGTGTACGGCGCTGGCTGCTGTCCACATGATGAAGTCATGAGAAAAAAACCTTGAAATTGATTCAACTCTTACTCAGCCCCTGCCAGCTGTATTATTGGCTTGGTGTATGTAAGCTCCTTATATTCCATGAGACTATTGTAATTGGAGAAACAAACAACAAAGACAGGATAAGAAAGTGGGTTTGTCATCAGATGTATGTGAACGTGGTAAGCCCTGGCCCACTTCCATTTTCACCACTTCATTTTTACTGTTCCACAAAAAGACAAACAAAAACGGACTAATTAGAAAGATATATTTTTTTAACTTCACTATTACTACTTCAGTATTCATGGAGCATTTTTATTGAAGTATCAAAGAAGTGTTCATTTTAATATTGCTTGGATCTTCTGGTGTCAGTGCCAGTGAAAGAGTTGTAATCGGTGAAACAGCTGGAGAGCCAATCTGAGTCTTGCTCTGAAAGGAGATGATTGTGATTGCAGTTTCCCAGCAGCTCTCCCTGCCTGGCTCTGTGAGGCGCATGAGGCACAAAGCTAAGAAGACAGGTGGAAGGCAGAAATGCAATTCTGATAGATTGCATCATTGTCTAGAGGGCAAGTGTTGAGTGTTTTTCACTTTGCATGTTGATTACATGTTATCTGGATGCCATATTACAGCAATTTCCTATCAAGTCTTGGATTAGGTTAAATCCTGGGTTAAAATAGGAAAGAAATAACATTTTAACCCAATGTGGTGTTATACATGGACTGTATATAGAAGAGAGATAGACACATCTTAAATGTAAAGCTAATGTGGAAATGACATGATGGGATAGAAGTCTGATTTCAAAACACTGAAATGGTGATGGACAAATTGCTTAGCTCGATACTTTACAATGGCCGTGTCCATCTTTGTAAATACAGTCTATGTTATTATAGAAGCAAGGGTCTGAAATCTTGTTTTATTGTACTCCTCATCTCATCTCAGACCACATCTCATCTAAATGCACAAACTTCAATTAACCTCAATTAAAATTAACTATCTTAATGAAACATGTGCGGTAGAAAGCTGCACTGATTTCATTACCCTCTCTTCTTGTAGAAACTTTCATATGAGCGGTGTTCAAGTGTTAAATTGCTGTTGAAACCTCAGTTAAATTCACTGATTAGCAGTGTTCATTTATTTGAACAATATCTTTTGCCACAGATTTCATCAATATACTTTTTTCTGAAGAATAAGATCATAACTAAATTAAAATGAATGCACAGGATAAAAGCAATGATGAAATGTAGGACACTTTTGTCAATGGATAAATGAGAACAGATGAAAATATTCTGGAGAGACAAGATCCAGTCATAACTTAGTAGGTTGTGTAGAAAACGGGACAAGTTTGGAAGTCATCCAATCACAAGTAACATCTTTGTGCAGTAAGGTTAAACGTGCACATTCGATCTGCCACAGAAAATAGTAAAACTAGCTCCCATGCTCCCTGTTTCTCATGAAAATGCCACTAAACATCAACCTGTAGGAGAAAAAGAAGAGAAGACATATTGACCAATTTCACCTATGATGTTAAGGAAAGTAAGACACTTTGAAAACCGTGTGGAGCAACTCACTGATAAAGACATGACAATGTCTAATTCAGTGAGCTGAATTAACTTTAGATATCATCATATCAACTATAATCATATGATATTAAGTCAAATGAAATTAAAAGAATTAAGTGCCTAAATTCTGACTAAAATTAAATGGATATGGCTAAAACTAAACTGAAATTTGCCGTCACAATTAACACAGCTGATAAAGCAACGTGAGATGTTTGTACCAAACAATAATAAAAGTGTCTTGAGAGGAAAAGAAGACAGGGAGGGAGGATAAATTACAAAACAAATGTTTTTTTTCTATTAATAATTTATCTCAAAGAGCGTCTTTTGCAACCAAGAACAAAAACAAAAGAGACATAGAAACCCTGTAAGCTGCTCAAAGAATAACTCGGCTCCTGAGAGAGCAAATTGCACAGTCTGGAAATATCTTTGGGTTTTGTTTAGTAGATGGCAAAACTGTGGAACCTTAAAGATGATTAGACACTGAATAAGCTTTATGGATCCCACATTATTTTTTAAATGATATCTTCTATCACTTGTATCTGTACGAGTAGTAACATCTTTTACATCTGCAGATGTGCAGTATTCAGATGGTCCAAAGCTGTGTGGGACTTTTTGAATGAATAACCAAAGATGCTTTTTGGCTACTTTTGACAGCACTTACAAGAAGTACATAAAAATAGTAAGTTTTTAGGTTTCATTCTGGGACAATTCAACACTAATGTGTTATTGATAAAGAGTATGTTTTGTTGATGTCAGTCTCAGAGTTACAGTGCTTTCGAAGTATCGGTCTCATCCCATAGATTGTGTAAAGCTGTTTTCTTTTGCAGTTGGAGAAATGAAACTGTGAAGTGCATGTGTGCAGCTATTCAATTTGAATACCATGTGGGAATCTGTGTTATGAGGCACTTCCGCATTTTACACAGTCCACCTTTATCTGTCGATGAAGCTGACTGCAAACTGCCATCGACACAAACATGTTTGCTTTCCCTGCCAGAGTTCAGTTCCACTCTGCTGCCACAGCAATGGCGACAGCTCTTGAAACTGTGACACAAATAAGCTGCCAGGTTTGCATCTAAGATTCATAGACAGTTATTTACAACGGTTGCAGTTGGTCTTCAGAGTAATTTTGGCATCTCAATTTTGACATTCTTTCCCCCTTAATAGGCATTTGAATTAAATAAATAAAAACCTTCAAAGCTCCAGAGCTTCTATATCCATTTTCTTCTGCTCTTTTAAGAGAGGCAGTGAGGCATGCAGCCTAATTGAGCGCTTTGCAGTTGCCCCCTCTGGAAATCCTGGAAGCCAAACTCAGCAATCAGGCAAGCATTCAACAAGGGGCGACACCTCTTCCCGTCAATCACAAGACAGGACACAGTTTGGTACAGTGCTTTGATTTTGTGTTCAAACGGAGTAGAAAACTGTTTCGGCCCAAAACAAAAGCGTGCTGAAAGTCGATGCCGTAAAATGTAAAGTTCATAAATAGCTGTTAAGTAACAGTCATTATGCATCCAATACATAGAGGTGAATTGGATTTATAAAATACTAAAGCTGCAAATGGGCAATGGAGTATTACTACAGACAGGAATGCAGCAGAAGAGTATAGAGTGGCCTCTTTTTGTGTCTGGATTTCTGCTCTTAGAAACAGCAAAACTGGTGGCAAAGACACTGAAAATGTGACTGGACCATACCTGCATGAGTCTAAAATCTAATAAAATCTAGTGACCCTCTGATGTCATTCTTGAATGGAGGGCAGGTTTGGATATATTGATTACAAGACAGAAAGCAAGGAGCCAATGAGGCAATCAATGAGCAGATCAGTGTGATTAGGTTTCTCTGAGTACTGTTTGATGAAAGGCTGACCTGGAGGCAACGCGTTGATAAAGGGCAAGTGTCAACAATCTCTCAAGATGCCTGCAGGATGAGACCAGGGAGCAACTGTAGTAACATTGTTAAATGTACAACAGACCCTCATGGGAGTTATGAAAAGGTCAGGGTATCAGTTATGTGGTGAAATGACACACAAAGGGCAAAACAAAGTGGTAACATGCACATTGACTTTTTATTCATATGCCATTTCATCTGTAAATAATTCTAATTTGAAAAGTGTTGCTCAACATAATTTAGTGCTTTCCTCCCTGCAGGTGCTCATCCTGATTTCCTCCTCAGTTATTTCTGTATATTTAATTAATGATTGCATTGCAAATAACCAGAGAAGGTAATGATGATGCTGTATATACACCAGGGAGTTTACAAAAGATGGATGAAGCTTTTGGATCTGAAAAGTGAAGCTAAAGTGGAAGTGCCATCGAACTGTGTTCTTTCTAATGGCCAACAGAGGGCAATGTCTTTGGTTTCCAAGAGGTTCGGTTGTATTTAGATCCAAACCAGCCCTCAGCTAACTTGATTGCTGACCTCAGCAAACACTGTCTTGATGAAGGTATAGGTTTATTTGCAATTTCCAAGTCTTATTCAATACAAAATAATGTTTGTGGCCCCCATTCCAGTCTGGAGAATAAAGCAGGGTAAGTCAGGGTGGTCTTTGTGAATTTGTGACTGAAAAGTTTCTGTCATTACTATATGGTTGTGCAATATCCTTCAGTTTTTCAGTCAAATCCATCCTTTCCTTGTGACATGTGACACTGAGACTTTGTGGTGACTGAGTGTATATTTTGTATTCGGTCTATATGGTGAGGAAATCACTTACCCAAGAAGGTGTCTTTATAATGTCATCAAATATTTTGGTTTGAGCATAAACCAGAAGGAAGAGGCAGATATTATCGGTTTAAAGGTTTGACGACCCAAAGATTGTACATGTGTCTACTGTGTTCACTGTGCTGCTGGTATGTAGAAGCCAGAGAGAAGCAAGGTAGGAAGGAAGCAAGATCAGCATAAATGAAAACTTGAGGGTGGGGATGGGTGGTAGAAATACACAGCAGGTATTCAGCTAGCTACTGATTGAATCAAACTGATTAGCATGTCTTAAAATGTCAGTTGCATAACGTTAAATATAGTTATATAACACTTATTGAGCCTTTATTGAGCCATTATGCAACTTTCAGTTTTAAATGTTTCATTTGAACTGTCATGAAGTATAAAAGAGTCTATATAATAGGCTTAATATGAAGTGGGAAGTATTCTTGGACTTCTAGATTGCTGTGATATTGTTCACATTCTGTTGGACTTAACTAAGTAACTCCATAACCACACACTTTTTCTTTTTGAACCTTTCTTTGGTGGTCTGAACTGGAAATGGACCTTTAAATTGGGTCATGATCCTATCAGCTTTCATTTTCAGACAGATGGTCATTAACCAACCAAAACCAGAACATTTCCACCAGTTAACCAGTTGGTCTTTGGTCAGTACCAAACAAATCAACCATTTGTGTGGCCAATGAATAGATACAAAATCTTTGTGTACTCTTTCTCTGTATGTTCTCTAGCAAACTGTGGTATTTCATTGTTTTTGGCCAGCAAAGACTTTCCTGGAATGTTTCCTATGCAGGTCAAATTGGTGCAGCCTCCTTCTGATTGTAGACACATGTACTTTGACCC
Organism: Etia nguti; assembly: GCA_015106755.1. Taxonomy (NCBI): domain Eukaryota; kingdom Metazoa; phylum Chordata; class Actinopteri; order Cichliformes; family Cichlidae; genus Etia; species Etia nguti. The sequence goes on along the minus strand of VUQG01019296.1, from coordinate 4,547 downwards.
TGCAGATGCTGTGATAAAATTTAGGAGCTCTTTGTTTTGCATCAGACGGTTTGCTTTGCTACTGTGTTGCTGGGCCAGAATATCCTGGTAGAATTTTTCAATTTTCTTTCCAGACTCATAGCGATCCTGGGACTTTTATTTTCTAAAGGTCTTATAAAGCTTTTTGCTATTGAAGTGCATGTGCCACCATACAAAGAGGACATGAGACCTGGATATCAGGTTTCAGAAGTTTAAAGAAGACAGATTTCACCTATCAATCATTTCCAGCCAGTCGCGTATAATTTATTAGAACATTATAAACCTTTAGGTTGTGACAAATGTAGATCTATACATACTTTTCCATTTTACTTTTTTTTGGTAACTTAAATTATGAAAGTAAACATCATTTTTTAAAAACAATACTGTAGAAACGAAATTGAATATTTTACAAAAGGCAAGCTTTTATTGAGACAAAGTTCAACAAAACCAGAATACAAAGATGATAAAGTGTACAGAAACCACACAGAGGCAAAGCAAGGCAGAAATAAAAGAGAGGAGCATAGCAGACACTTTGACAAATGGAAGGCAGGACTATTTATACACTATGGACTGACTGAAGGATGACAAATAAGATGGTATAAATATGTTGGTGAAAGTAATTTACAGGTGAAAGCAATGATTGCAGGTTAAACAGACACAACAACAACAAAAAGAAATAAGAAAAAACATCTACCAAAGCAAAACAGGAAGTGAACAAACACCCAATGCTGAAACAAGAAATAAAAAAAGAAAACAAATGGTCAACAGTATTATGACAGATAAAAGAGAGGGAAGGGAAAACATACAAACACAAAGGAGACTAATAAGCAAATTAAGAGGGGAACCAAAAAGAGAATATCACAAAAGTGAACCTCATTATTGGAACAGCAATAAAGTCAAACAGGAACCAAAAACTCAAAAACTACTTAAAAAAACTAAAACAAATCCAGATAAAAAAAACAAAAGTAAGAAATATTAAACAGGCATCAAAAAGTCAAAAGCAGTGTGAAACCGATACGACACATTCTGTCACTTTTATGTATTTGTTTACTTTTAGGAAACTGGACCACTCTGAATGACCTCATGGGAAACCTTAGAATATAATTAGAAATAATAATAAAATGCTTAAAAACATCAATGTTGCTTTTATCAGGTAAATCATTAGCTGCAGAATAATAATTTGTTGCTGATGATGACCTTTAATATTTGCAGAAGAGAAAGAATTTTTTTAAAAAAAGTTTATGAACAGGTAGCCGACCTGAAAATGCTCTCTCATGCTCTCTTGTCAAAGTAGCGAAGGCTGGAGTGCCATTAATTGTGAGCCCCGTAAAATTATTTATTTTCAGGAGTGATGCATTGTTACACACAAACAGCATCCTATAGAAATCAACAAACTTTCTAAACTAGGTCACACCAACTCTTCCCCCCCAAACAAATTACTTATTTTGAGCTGTCATTAAATTTTGTGCTATGCAGATTCAAACTGCAATTATGATAATTTGTTTCCTTTCAAAATTCCCGAAATGTCAGGTCTTTTAAACAGTCCACGGTGTAATTACACCGAAGCATTTGAATATCTGAGGGTGAGGTTGTATGATTCCTGACAATGTGGATGAGACTCGGTGCACTGAATGGAAAACATGCAGGTCTCCTCTATGTGCTGTTAGACAGGAAGAGGTTTTCGATGATCACAAAAAATATCAGAAAAAGATTTACTTTTTGTTTCACCTTAGTAAAATGTGTCTTCTCCATTTAATTATTTTTGTCCTGCATGTCTTTCACCTCTCCATAAATAGTTGCTGTTAATGAGCTTAACAGTGTAGGGAGACAAATGCCAATACTTAAAACGTGCTAAAAGAAAGTATTGACATGTTTGAGAGCAAAGGATGGCAAGAGAGCAAGAAGAAATGTAAAAAGTTGTCAAAGGGAGAAATGTAGAGGATGCCATGGCTGTATCAAAATAGAACAAAGCTGTGTCTGCAAGCGGTGAATTTCATCCAGACTTAGAGTGCTGGGAGGGAGCAGAGCTGCAGAGGCAGAGAGTGGGCCGACTCCAGATTTCACTCAGGGGACAGGATCTCACTCTGGGGAGCCGAGCTCCAGAGGCACATGTCTCAGTCCTGATGTATAGATGTGTTTCCCTTGTCGTGTGCAGCCTCTCTGAATGGACAAACTGGATTATTATTTACACAGTGTTCAGTGTGAATCTGGGTCGGGGGGAGTGGTGCCAGCAGCAGGGTGATTTATTAAGGAGGAAGCACGGACTGTGAAATGAGTTGAGTTAAATAGACCCATTCAAGGTTATGATATTTTGATAACTTCATGAGCAAAACACAAATTGAGCTACATTATATAACTGAAACCTTGCAGATTCAATCCCATCTGTATGAGATATTTCATATATACAATATCTGCTATTGCATAGTATGAACACAAAGCGAAATAAAGTAAAAGGATAAAAATCATGCAAGCGAAAAACATCTCCATTCCTCATTTGTTTTTTTACTTTTCATTTTCCAAACTAATTGCTTTCACTGTTCAGCTAAAATCAGATCATTGGAGGGTTTATAAAAGATGTATGGAGCCACCATTTCATCACCCGTTGGTTTCAAAGCCTTAAAGTTGGCATTTTAGCCACTGCCATGTCAGGAGGAGAATGTGGAGTAATCGACTTGTGCATGTTAATTAGTGGTAAGAAAAAAGACTAATGAAATAACAGAATTTCACCCAACAAAACTGAAGCACAGACTTCTTGAAACATCTGTATCACACAGTAAATCATGTTATTTGTCAGACGATTAAAAATGTTCCAAAAGGACAGTCTTTTTGCCGCTCACTTATTCAAGGAGTCACCAAAACAGATGGATCTGCTTGTTCAGTTGGGCACAGTTTTGTCTCTCATCCCTGTCTCGAAGTGAACTTATTAACCAATACACTATCACCTTCTCACTCTTATTTTGTTAGTCAGTAGCCGCTAACCAGCTAGCCCTGGTGCTTGGTGTCTTGCGTGATCCATATTGCCTGGCACAATAGACAGATTGCTGCTGTGGTGGTCATCAACATTTTTCAGCTGCCCTCCGAGAGGATCGTTTCCTGGGTTCAGTGGGTTCAGTTGTATTTCAACTCTCCTGTGTTGGACTAAGGCTGGCGGGAGTAGTCCTTGTGCTGCCAGTGGATCTCCAGAGCAGATAATAAAAGAAAGTGTAGGCCCCCCTGTGCATTCACACACAGGTGGACTTACAAGGACGTGCATAACGAATGCTGCTTGATCCATCTTCATTCCGTCTACAATGGAATTACACTGAATTAATCCCACAGTCAGTGCCTTCTTGAACAGTAGTTTTGTTACCTTGGTGGGGTGAAGTGATGCTGTATGAAGTCTCATCTCATAACTATTCAAGAGTGTAACTAAAGCAGGTAATGAATCATCATGAACTTATTAGGATCACCAGATGGTGCCTAAACCCCTTGACTGGGAGCAAATGGAAATTACTTTTCAAATGTGTATTTTTAGCATCAAACTGGCCATTCTGCAGCTTTGAGATGTTTCTTTTCACCAATCCTACCAATTAAGCACACTGCCTGGATAAAAGGGGCGTGAACCTGAATCCATTATATGAGCACTGAGATGATTTGGACCGAGTGTGGTGCTGAGCCAAAAACCATCACACTCCCACACCTCCTGGCATTAGTAATGTCTTATTAAACAGTTTGCATCTGTCACATCAAGAAAGGTTGAGCATTGGTTAACACGACTAATTTCAGAGTTGTAAAGATGAACAATTGCAACAAATAAAAAGGGAGGTCCGTGAAAATATTGTCGGACATAAACCGGTCCTTGGCGCAAAAAAGGTTGGGGACCGCTGCTTTAGCCTAGCCTTCTTCCGCTTTCTGATGAATACAGGTACCCCCCTTTCTGTTCAAGCCTTCAGTATTCTGCCTACACATAGCGTCATCACCACTGAGCTACGTGCTGCTGACTGCATGCAAGTGAGTCTCTGTTGCCTCTGTGTAGACTTGTAGTCAAGACCGCCTAAACCGAGACCAAGACAATACCAAGACCAGAGGGTATCGAGACTAAGACAAGACCAAGACCAAGACCGAGACAAAAAAGTCTTTAAACTGCAGCCAGATGCTGCTTCGTTTACGGGTGTCAGGCATATTTATGTGTTTTTGCAAACAAGCCTGCATAACTTAATAAATATAGAATTTGAAAAATAACAAACCTAAAAAGATACACTAGGTACTAGATACATGTTCTGATGAGTTTTGGCAAACAACCATTTGACTAACATGTGTGTCTCACCTGGCTCTTGTTCCATCTCTGTTCTGTCCTCATTCTCCTCTCCATCTCCCTCTCTGTTCCTCTCTCTCCCTCTTTGTGCTGACAATCAAGCCAAACACCAACATCATCAAATACGGTTCAATACAGTTGAAACCAGATATTTACATACTCTTCAGATAAAAACACAAACACTTTTTTAATTGTAAAACATAAAATCAGACTAAATGTTTATTTTTTTAGATTG
>VUQG01019294.1:59757-74599 GCA_015106755.1 Etia nguti | reverse complement strand
TACGTGTGTTGTTTTTTTTTTTTTTTTTTTTTGTATACCTGGTGAGTCACGTTCACATATTTTTTCAGCAGTTTTTAAAAAGAAAGCAGAAGAGTAGAAAAGAGGAGGGGGCATCCAGATGCATGGCTCTGTGCTGAGTCTCTGTACACAAGTGCTGGGGATCACCGGTCAAGCCACCGGCAGGTGTTTTCTACTCTGATTTGTGGCAGTACAAGTCTTTGAGGGCTTTCAGTTCCTCGATGAGGGTTTTGTTCTGGTTTTCCAGCACAGCCACGCGGTTCTCCAGACACTTCACGTACTCCTTCTTCTTCCTACGGCACTCGCGGGCTGCCTCCCTGTGAGACGAGAGGATGCAGGTACATGAAGGTACAAGCACATCACCTAGACAGCTATAGAAGCAATTCAGTACGAGTTGCTAATTAACCTCGCCATACCTGTTTTTCATCAGTCGGACCTCCCGTTTGCGTGTGACTTCCTCAGTGGCTCCTGATCCGCCGAGTGTGGGTGGAGTTGCCATGACCACCCCAGGGGTGATGGTGCTGGTGGGGGCTGTGCGGATTTGATAGGCCTGGACATCACCAGAAGCAGCTGGTGAACAAAGACAGACAAATAGTCAGTGCTTTATTCATCAAAACTTTACAAATCGTGTGTTTTTTGTGTAACTTCACATTTAAACTGCACTTCTAAACACTGGAAACCATTTTCCCACCTTGCACGACGACCTGGTTACTGGGCACGAGGATCTGCTGCCCGTCGCTGGTCTGAGCATACTGCAGGATGGTGGCGCCAGGCTGGGCTGCAGCAGTGTTGGCCATGGTGAGCGTCTGCAGGCCCTGCACTCCATCTGTGCCATTATTGGCCAGCTGAATGGCTCCACCCTGGGTAATGGCAACTGCAGAAGGACAAAATTGTGCATTAGGGTTTTTAACCAATTGCTTTCTGTGTTGTTCTCCTACATCCAACACTGTAAACATTACTGGATATGGGGCTCCACACAAACTGTCATATCACAAATATTGTTTTTGTAGGAGGAAAAGAAGGAAAATACTGGACTTAACATCATTTCATTCACAATATCCACAGGTTTTCTAAACTCCATTAAGTCTCTACAGGTCAAGGATAATCTTAACACTGCTCTTTTATGTTGGAAACATTAAACAGGGTCTGAATGAAAGCATCAAATTGGCACCAAATGGCCTTGGCCTTTTTGCTGATTGGCCATCCCTGAAAAACAGGTTTGAAAAGCAGGTGACGGGGCTTTGCCACATCCAGCAAGAGCTGTGTGCATTTAGGGATATTTCATCTCTATGACATCATAGGATCTAACAGTGAGGGGGAACCTTCACTCGCAGTGATTACTTGTTTAACATGAGCATCCACCACTGTAACAGCATGTGGAAAAAGCATAATACGTTCCCTTTAAATCTACTGTCTGCTTAATCTGCTTATCAAGTCATTTGATTTAGCAAATTTAGACAGTCTCACTGCATGACAGCAGAAGTAGAATGCTCGATTACAGTAACACCTACTTATTTTTAACAAAAACCACCAGCTTCCTGTGTCTCAAAGTACTTACTGTACTGGCCACTGCTGGTCTGATAGATGGGAGTGGGCATGGTGACTGTGGTGATAGCAGGGACTGAGTCATCTTCTGATTTCTCTTCCTCAATTCGAGGCACTGCCGGAGCATCCGATGATAAGTCATTCAGGATCTTTCTGTAGGAGGAACATTCACAGAAAAATCTTAGCAACCTTTTATTTTCTCCCCGTTTCATATCTGCAAATATTCTATTTATAGCTGATAAAAATAAAAGAGTGCCAGTCATTGTCTTCTAAGCTTTGAACACGTCGTACAGACACAAAATGGAAGCAGTACAGATTAAGGAAACGCTGTTTGCATCTGCAGTTTCTCAGCGTGTCACACAGACCTGTAAGAAGGCCGCCTGGACAGAATCTCTCTCCTCTTCTGAGAATCTGTCACACTGTCGACAGATTCCTGAGAGTCCTCGCTCTCAGCGACAGTTGAAATCTGTAAGGAAATAAAAAAAAACATCATCCCAAATTCAATTTTAAGTTTTTTACAAAATTCAAAGCCAACCATGTTCATCTCATATCCCCTACTGCAGTCATTACTTGTAAGATGAAGTTTCCCCTCTCATCTCACCTGTACTGTCTGCACCTGTGGGGACTGAATGACCGAAGGCTGAGCGGCTTGGATCACACCGTGCACTTGGACTGTTTGACCATTCGGTAACTGGACAAGAGTGACTGTGGGACTACTGGAGGACACCTGGGCTGCTGCTATGGATGCCTGCAAATAAAAAACCACAATGTATAACCACACATTGCCCATGTGCATAGCTACAAACAGCCCACAGCAACTGGTATTATTTTACTTTTGGGTAATCTCAATCCTATCTCAAATCAACATGGGCCTTCTGCTCAACCATCTTAGATCTACATAAACAATTCATGGTGCCAAGTTTGGATATGTAAGATATCGAATACTTTCCAAGACATATATATCTTTTAAAAATGGTCCATTGACCCACTTCTAGTATGTTTTTTCACACCCTGAAATCTGAGGGCATGAATATCTCAAGGACCACTAAAGAGAGAAGCTTTGAATTTTCACTTTCTTGAATCCTGAATAAGGATATGTGATTTGGTACAGCAGATACAGCCTAGTATTGTGATAGTTTGTGTGATGACACTACATCAATACAGCGACACCAAATATCGATATTTTATTAAATTAATTAAAATAGTGCAGCATGGTGGCACTGTGGTTAGCACTGTCGCCTCACAGCAAGAAGCTCTTGAGTTCAATTCCACCATCAGGCCGGAGTCTTTCTGTGTGGAGTTTGCATGTTCTCCCCGTGTTTGCGTGGGTTCTCCGGCTTCCTCCCGGAGGAAGGAAGCCAGAGACATGCACTTTGTGGGGTTAGGTTAATTGGAAACTCTAAATTGCCCATAGGTGTGAATGTGAGTGCGAATGGTTGTCTGTGTATGTGTTAGCCCTGCAACAGACTGGCGACCTGTCCAGGGTGTACCCTGCCTCTCACCCTAAAACAGCTGGGATAGACTCCAGCGCCCCCCGCGACCCTGAAAAGGATAAGCGGAAGCGGCTGGATGGATGGGTAGTCGGAGAATACTACTGACTACCGTAGGCTCATCTCATGCATGATCCTGAGAGCAAACTTACAGTTAATCAGCATTTCTGACTTTGTAGACAGCAATACACATGTGCCGATTTATCTCAGTTAACTGCTGTATTATCAAGTTTCAACTTTGAAGGCACAATTTCCAGTTGAAAAAAAAGGTACCTTTGTTATTGCAATGCTCAGCATAACTGCAGAAACTGCTACAATATCATATCATGGGGTGTCTGCTGAATCTCACCTTTAGTATTTCATATATGAAGCCAAAATCTCACAGCACTCATTGCACATGCACTCAACTTTGAACCGTAGCATTTTCACGCAAACTGAAAATGGTCGAGCATTAAAATACTCCTTGCACTACGGTCTGCACTCTTTGCATGAGAATAAAAAGCACTACCTGTGCCAAGGTGATCTGCTGGGCCTCAGACTCCGAAACAGCCGTTTCACCACTTTGCTGTGTGTCTGCAGCCGCTTCCATGGTCATTTAAAATCTGGCTGATGGAGGGAAAACAAAAGTGAGAAACGGCTTATTTGTGAATGCAACAGCATGCTGGGAACACCAGACTCATTCAAAAACTTGCTCGGTCTTAAAGGAGGGTGTGGCTTAGCTTAACATGCTAGCATATAGCTCATTTTTAACGGTTTCCTTGTTGGCTGAAATTATTTAAAAAGTGACGCAGGAGGGGACGTTATATTTATGGCTCAACAACACTGACGCGAACTGAAATGAGCTGCTACTTGTTTATCCAGGCTCACGTTTGCAGTTAACGCCGGAGGCTAAAGCTAAGGCTAGTGTTACCAAGTTAAGAGTTAGCCTGCTAGCTCTCAGGCAGAATGAGCTTCTGTGAGCATGCTAACATGCTAACGGGAGTGCAACACAAACTTCACATTTATCGTGTCTCAATTTCGGCTCTTTAATTTCTAACAAATCCCGTCGCTGTTTAAGGCTTTGCTGAAAGACTAAACTTGTAGTCCAAACAAGTCTGCACTAGCAATTTCCATTAGGTTGCTAGCTGTGGGTTTTTATGGAGGGAAATGTCTGCATTGTATGCTTTTTTTTGCAACTAGGAGATATCACTTTCACTAACTGGTTAATTCACTGTTATTGTTTTTTTTAAATTAATATTAAACACTGGTTTTACATGACGTGGGTGTAACTTTAAGCGGCTAGCTGCTTCTGTGACTTATTTCTAGACAAGTTTGATTAAAAAAAAAAGAACCAAGCCCACTCCCACATTAATACCTATGTCTGCTGTGTTGCGAGCCTTGCAGAGACTGACTCATTTTGTGAGCCTCTGCAACACCGCCGCCATGATCTCTTTGTTGGCTCTGTGCGGATATTTGGGCGCAAATAACCTCTCTGGGCAGCCATCTATCTGTTTAGCAAACATCGGATGCGTATCCTCTTACCAACACGGACTCGCTTCGTCACTCCCGGGTCTACGGAGCTCCACTTTTATTCAGACCGACACGTAAGAGACCGCGTCAGGCTACACCTCCGTCGCGTCACCGAGAACAACAACACGGAGAGGAGGACGAGGGAGACGACGACAACGAAAAATCAGCTTCTCCGGAAGGACTCGAGTGGACACGGCGAGGGGCGGAAGTTTACGGAAACCGCCGAAGGAAACGGGAGGGGTGAGGAAGCCACGAAGATTGCCGAGGAAAACGACTGTCTGAACTTGTCCGAGCATGCGCAGTGTTTTCCGTTCATGAATTTCCGACTGGCCTAATAGAAAAGGGTTAGAGAGATGATTAAATTGACTAAAATGCATAAAATAGAATACTTAGGACAACATATATAGCAATGATGATAATATTAATCCTATTTTGAGCTGTATACAATGCCAGTCATTTGGCGAAAAAAAGTAAAAAATGGTAAAAAAGCACTTTATGACGCATGTGTTCAGTGGAAGTTTGAAAAGGTGATGGACCAAACCAGTGAATTTTCCTTTATTTTTAGTTCTTCTTTTTATTAAATGAAATAGCTCTTTACTTTTAAATTTGTTTTATTCTCTATTCATTTGATTATAAAATTCGATGTTAGTTTTAATTTATAGAACATGGAGAAATTTACAATTTACTGACTGCATTTCTCTTGCGGTGCACACGGTGGCAGCAAAATCCTTCTTAGTTTCTTTTCCAGCTCCACCTTCAGTATCGACGCTGCTCCCATAATGTTATGTTTGGCCACGTTTCCTTTTATTGTAGCTCAATATAATGAGTTATCTGTGAATTTGACTAGCTCTAACAGTGGTTTTGGCTTCGTACCACCAAACAGCAGTGTGATTTTAATGAGAAAACTCTGCTTTGTGGTCCCCGCTTTACTTATTATACTTATTTACAACCGCCCTCATTCGCATCACATTTGCTTCTCCTTGGTCGTTGACTCCTGCCATAAAATGTACTCATTAACTCTGTCATTTTGCACGCAGGGATGGGCGCTGTTGTGAAACGGGTTCAAAGCTGTGGCAGGTGGTCAAAATCCTGTGGGGAAAATGAGACTTCAGACCAATTTATGGCTATAATCTCTATGTGCGAGGTCATTTCTGAGGCCTTTTAATACGCACAAGCACACACACACACACACAGAGATGTCAAACATACGCATCTTCACCTATTGAGTGATTGACTACGCCACTGGTGCAAACATATGCACTGCTGACCAAACCAATCTCCTGTCCTTTGCCATAAAATCAGCCTGAATAGAAGCTGCCAGCGAAAACCTTCCAAGCACCAGTAATGAACCAGCAGTCACCTATTCATTATTAAAACCTCTCATAGCAAATGTAATAAATATTTGTCACAAAGCGGCCTTTCTTATCTGATCCAGAGTCCCCGTTAAGGACTTGATTGGACATTGATTTCCCTTGATAATGACCACCAACCATAGGATAGCCTTAGCAAACCGTAATTAGCCTGCATCAGCAGGTAGGCTTCATTAGTTATCAATGAATGTGCACTTGGCTTTGCAAGCTGTGCATCTTTAGGTTTGTGTGTAGTGTTTTTGAGAAAATGAGTCTCTTTATATGCCTGTGATTTTTTTGCATTTGTAGAAACAGATGACACACACACAGCGCACAGAGAGAACATGAAATCAAGCATGCGCACGACAGTTTGAATATTTCCAGGATTATTTTTTATCACAGTTTACTTGTTTCATTCTTTCTGACACATGTATTAGTCACATTACTGAATGTTGCTACAGACAGAGAGAAAAACTGAATTATTTAATGATAGTGATTAGTTGCTTAACCAATTATTTAAAAGGGAATCTATTACTCTTTATGTTATTTTCCTTCATATCTGTATCCTTGTTGTTACAATGGTGGATGCCATTAAATGTCTATTAGGCATGGACAAATTGGACCGCTTGCTCCTGCGAATATCGAATCAGCCAATCAAACATCAGCAACTCAACTTGCTAAGTTTCAAACTGAGCATCAGAATAGAGAAGAAAGGAGATTTAAGTGAGTTTGTTGGATTATTTAAGAAAGTGCTGATTTACTGGGAATTTTCCACACAACCATTTCTAGGATTTAAAGAGAATGGATCAAGTAGGAGGAAATATCCAGTGAGCAGCAGGTCTCCGGGTGGGAATGCCTTGTTGATGTCAGAGGTCCCAGGAGAATAACCAGAGTGCTTTGAACTGATAGGAAGGCAACAGTGACTTAAATGACCACTCGTTACAACCAAGGTATGCAGAAGAGCACAACAAAACATGCCAAACCTTGAAAGAAACAGACCATGCCCATCCCTTTATCACCACAGTGATAATATTCTGATGGCTGCTTCCAGCAGGATAACACACCATGTCACAAAGCTCAGATCATCTCAAACTAGTTTCTTGAACATGTCAAGCAATCCAATAGGGCACCTTTGGGATGTGGGGGAACAAAATCTCTGAGGAATTTTTCCAGCATCTTGTTCAGTGTATGGCAAGAAGAGTTAAGGGAGAGTCCAACCAGGTACTAGAAATGATATGGCTAGTGAGTGTATATAGGAACTGTGGCTGTCTAAAAATTGTAGCAGAGGATGGTTTTGATCCATCGACCTCTGGGTTATGGGCCCAGCACGCTTCCGCTGCGCCACTCTGGTGGAAAGCGCCCCAGATGGGACTCGAACCCACAATACCTGGCTTAGGAGGCCAGTGCCTTATCCATTAGGCCACTGGGGCTGCACACATGGACCCGAACATGCTGCATATTGTTCAGTGTACAGCTGATCCATTTTGAATAGCAGCACAATGGAGCTGCTATTGGTTTGGGTGGTGTTTCTGTTGTCTGTGGAGACTCATGAAACCACACTAGGACCAGAGGGTAACTATGATCTGGATCACTGGCTCTAGTTACATTAACCTTGAACTCTTAAAGAATCTTTGAAGCATCTTGCTTCATTTATGTCAAAAAGAGTTAAAACAGTGAAAGGGGTTTCTTGCACACTTTGGGCCCCTTAATACCAACTGAGCATTGTTTAAACTCCACAACCTATCTGAGTATTGTTGCTGACCATGTCCATCCCTTTATGATGACAGCGTACCCATGTTCTGATGGCTGCTTCCAGCAGGATAACACACCATGTCGCAAAGCTCAAATCATCTCAGACTGGTTTCTTGAACATGACAATGAGTTAACTGTGGGAGGGCCCAGTATCCATGGCAACCCCAGCCACATGCTCAGGTTCACACGCAATTCAGGTAATTCAACCTACAATGAAAATCATGCAATATAAGGTCATGGGCCATCTAACAACCTTCTGATTGGTAGACTACCTGCTCTACCTCCTTAGCTACAGCCACCCATGAATGAATGATTAATGCAGAAGAATCCAAGAAAAATACAAAACTTGAAATGAACATAACAGGTCTCATTTATTATTGAAAAATGCAGACAGAAATATGAAACTACATTTTAAAGACACAGAAATCCAAATCTGAAAGACGGTCAAATTTTCTTTTTGTGATAGATGAAGCTAAAGAAGATACATAATGAGATATGAGAAGCTAGAACCAGAAATTTGGTTGTATTTTTGCCTTAAATACCACAAATCCACAATTTGAATCAATCCTTTATTAATCCCACTGATTACATTTCTATGACTCAATTAACCTTCTTTGCTTTCATCTCTATATGAATAAACATGAATTTTTCCATATCAAATTTGAAAACAGGCACAAGCACAATCATTCACTGCACAGGTCACTTCTTTGTCACATAGCCATCACATTTTCTCATCTGTGGCGCTTGTACCAAAATCTGAATCTGGCTGTTAACGCTGGTGAGCTTCAAATGCAGAATATTTGGTTGTGAAAGTAGAGCTTCGCCACAGCAACGACCCTGGCTGTAAATCACTGCTGAAACACCCACAAACAGCAGAGTAAAATGATGCCACAGACGTCCAAACTGGTGTAGGAGGAGGAGGAGGAGGACGGGAGATTAATCTTCAGAATATGAAGTAGAGACCTGACTTCAACCCGCAGCCCTTTCCTCTCCTTGCTTAAACCGAGCTGTCAAAGCCCCTGGCTTAACACAAGTCTCCAAAACCCCCATCGACAGCGAGCCCCTACGTCGCTCCCTCTTTGCCCAGTTTTTTTCCTGCCTGTTTTCACCTCTTTCTCTGTTTCACTGCATATACCTGCATGTGATTTTTTTTTTAATCATGCAGTTGAATGAAAAATCATGACCCCTCCCCATCCCCACTCCCACCAAACCACGGCCTGAGGCGGTGCATGTAACAAGCACACCTCTGAGCCCTGGCGTGTCTCCTCCGCGTGGTGCTATAATATTGACTGAATTAATACCGTGCCTGATACAGCCTGTTAACACTGTTGTTAAATGCAGTACTCAATCAAACAGTGTGGAAATATCATACCTGCCACTCAACTGGGGCATTGTGGGAGAGGTCAGCTCATACGGGGCGTGCAGAGGGCCGCCATCCACGGAGAAGCTGAATATGAATACGGGGGGGAGGAAGACATGCAGCGCATTTGAATACCAGTGACCTTATATGCATGCTTTTCATTGTAGGTTGAATTACCTGAATTGCATATGAACCTGAGCACCTGGCTGGGGTTGCCATGGATACTGGGCCCCCACAGTCTGTCTGTCTCTCGCTCTTTCTTGCTCTCTCTATCGTGCACACATAGGCGGTGGTTTGCAAATCTGAAGATGTGACTTTCAGAGATATGAAGTAAAATATTGTGCTGCTGAGGTGCGGTATCAAGCTGCAGCTGCCAGGCAGGAAAGTTATCTAACACGGAGAGATTGTGCTGACCCGGACCTCTCGCTAATCTAGGCTGTAGGCAACACCGTGTATTGGGCAATCTCAATCGATCCGTCAAAGTGTCAGCCGCCCCCACCTTTTCCCCCCATGCAAGGATTTTTTTCACTCTCTCCCTTCCCCCCGCCTCTTCCATCTGACCATCTAATCGTTCATGCTTTTTTATTCTTAAAGGTTAGATGTTTTCATGTCTAATCCCATGGCTGTAAGTAGATCCATAAAGTTACCACCAAATGAATGTTTGCTCATGTTTCATTTATCCATCCATCCTTCCATCCATCTTCTTAATTAAGCGCATATCTAAATGAGGGTGGTGGGAGGGTGGGAAGGTATCTTATAATTATCCCTTTCGGTTTGAAGTCTGCTTAATAATGTGCAATCATGCAGGCTTTGAATGCAGTTGAAGGGTCCATGTGGAGAGCAAAATAAAGCACACGTAAAACAACTGTCTGTCAGCTGAATACAGTTTAGTTTTGCATAAGCTTTAAAAAAATCAAAATCATGACATGCTTCAGGAACAGGAAGCCCAGACTGCAGTCAGTAGTTCCAGAATTAACTGGAACTACTGACTGCCATTCCAACTAAGTGTGTGTGCGAATGTCAGTAAAATTCGTAGAAATAGTGTATTTACTACCAGGTTATATGTCAGTCAGTGGTATCCTGTACTCAGAATGGTAGCTTCTTCAGTTTTATTTCACTGATAGTAGCTTGAAGTTACCAAGTGTTATTCACTTTATATGGTTTGTGATCGCTACATCCCTGCAATTCACTTCCATCGTGGATACAGCTTAACCAAAGAGACTAGGCAATGGATTCTGAGATTACTAAATCAAATGGGTATCCTGGTATCTTTCAAATTTGTGGATTTCCCCTTATTGTATGGACAGAATTTTCTTGCTGAGCTCTAATGGAGGGATATATTGAGGTTTGTTGCAGGGTCAGACCATTGCCAATAAACCTAAATGCAGCTGCTAGGGGGAAGGACGCCTAATTAAATGCACAGAACAACTGCCTTGGATTGATATTAGCACCAAGCTTATTAAGCAGCTCAGGATGAAATCAATCCACAACAAATGGCACTTCTTCCCATTTTCATTATAAAACATCACTCCTTCTAGTAGCTGTTACATTTATTCAAGCCTTAAAGTATAATTTATTTCTACATCGACATGTGGCTTTAGTTTAAAGATAAAAAATGATTTCAGTTTCATGCAATGAGGTGCATCGATTTTACGTTTGGAGAAAAGAGCAGTGATAAGGGACCTGTATTTGGCATCAGCAGACATCCTAGTTTAAAGAGAAATAAGGTTGGACTGTTGCAATCGAAGCTGATTTAGCTTTGTAAAAAATATACTATTAAACCCAGCACACCTTCAACCATAGTGCAGGGCAATCACATGCTGTTTTCCATACATGCATCACAGCCTTGAACTTTTCTAGACATTACCCAATGAAGGCCTGTGTGAAAACGCTGATGTCTAAATCAGTCAGATAGGACATTAAATTGGATTACTTTAACTCGTTATGCGTTGGACTAAACAAAACACTAACGGCACGACTGCAGTTGGTTTAAAATGCTGCTACACACCTGAGAGGTACACGAAAGAGTTATTTAGCTTTCTAATTTCTGAATTGCTGCACTGTCCTTCCTGTGAAGTACAGGATCAATTCTAAAGTATCATTGCTCACATATAAGCGCTTACATAGGCTCGCTCCACGTGACTGAACAGATCTTTTACAATCCTATGTCCCATGACGCTTACTTACATCTGTTGATCACCACCATCTAGAAATTCTGAATTTTCGATTGGCTTCCAGTGACACCCCCAAAACTCTGGAATCATCTCCCTCCCCAGATTATGTCATTTATCTCCCTAAAACACTGACTACATACTTGTTTTTATTCAGACCAGCTTTAAGTTACAGATTCATTTTCTCTTTTACATCTCTTTTTTTTACGCTTATTATTTACTGTTATCAGTTTGTATTTTCTTACCTATATTTTTTTTAAATCCATTTTTTTTGTTTCGGACTCTTTAACGTCTAGTCTGTTGTATTTGATTCACATATCAAATATGTTTTTGTGACCTTTTGAGACTTCTACATCATGAATGTGATTTTTTTCTCCCCGAAAAAACGAAATAAATGGCACAATAGTTTTTTATAGCAGTAAATTGCAAAAAAAAAGAGCCCGATATAGCAAATGTGATACAAATTAAAACTCATAAATGCACATTATTATTTCAGAAAGTTCAATAAATACTCCATTTTAGGCTTTAAAGGGTTAAATCATTTGTATGATTTTTGATGATTTCACATTTGTTGTTGTAAATATAATATATATATATATAAATAAACTTCCTTGAATAGTCTGGTTGTACCCGTGATAGGCTGATGAATTCACAGTGTACAGACATCATGTGTAATCACGTGTTCTGCCCCTCGCAGTACGAATGCATTTAAAGCAGGGGTCTCCTGTTAGAACAACAGGACTGATGCGGACAATATCCAAATCCCATTCTGCTGACACCTGCTGGAGCTCGCGTGTGAAAAAAAAAAGATAAGATATTTGCCACTGTGATAACTTTCCAAAGTTGTTGTGCTATAAATAGGTGTGCAGTTTCTTACGGGACACAGAGTCACAGATGTGTACAGTCGAACCGGTCATTCATCATCTCACCTGAAACACCTGGCACCTGAAAAAACATGAGCCTAACAGCACGATATGTAGTGAAGGTTGCCAATTCTCATTTATTTTAAGAACCACGTTTTTTTCTCTTTCCCCTATTTTCGATTTTTTGCTTTTGATTGCTGAGAGTTTGAAGCCAGTCTCTGTTGTTTCTGTTTTACTTTGAGTTTCAGCTGAAGCCATTTCACTCTGTGAAGAAACCAGAAGTGCATAATGAGACCTGAATATTTCTTTAATTAGGGTTCTGTGGGAAGAGGTGACTCCTCATACAGGTATGTGTGCTTGGAGGTAAAACACGTAGTCCAAGCCCTGCAAGAATCTGATGGATGTAAAGGAAGTTCTACCCCAATGAACACAACATTTTCAAACTACTGTATGATCTGGCGAAGTAAAAAAAGGAAAAAGGAAGAAACATCATGTTAGAACAGGTGATATCAGCCTGCTGTCTTTCATGTCTCGTTTGACATCGGTTCAATGTCAAAACATCTGATATGAGATGTGAGGAAGAACAAAAAAAACATCCTCGCGTTGAAAGAACAGAAGTGCTTTTACATACTTTCAGCTTCTGATCTCTGACTTTTTTTTAGCTTGTTTTCTCTCCTAAGTGGAAATCGACATTCAATCGCCCCCTGTTGCCTTTTTTCTTTCAGCCAGCCAGCGGGAGGGCAAGACAGTGGTAAAGGCAGCCACGCACATATGATGGGCCAGGTCTTCGAGTGTGTGCGCTTGATGCTCCGCTCCCCTCTCTCTCTCGTTCATAACGTGTCATTCAGGACTCTATTACTCCCAGCAGAGCCCGACGACACGGGGCGTGAGGTCATCTGTCACACGGAGGAGACGAGTGTGCGCTCGCGTGTCGCTGCCCTTGTATATCTCCGCCATCTAGACCGGCAGTATACGTGGTTTTTGTGTTTTTACAGCTTGGATGTGATTGGGTCTTTGTGTGTGTGTGGAGAGACCACGGGAAGCTGTCATTCATGCCGTTACCATCCCTACCCCGCTCTCATCCCTTCACCTTCTCTCGCTGCAGAGTTCAAAGGTTGCCATATCCCCAGTGGGAACACAATGTGCTCTGCCCTCGAGCCAGCGGTGCAGGCGTGCTTGGCAGGTGGGGAAGATACTCTAACCTTTGACCCAGTGAGGTCTTAGCAGTGAAGAAGAGGAGGGGTGGGGTGGTGGGAGGGTGCGCTGGCTTGTAAATTCAATTGATCATGGCTGAGGACTGCCATATAGAGGTTGTGGGCGGAGTGGCCTTAGAGCCTAAGAGCTCAGCGACTCGTGCTGACTGCCTCCTGGATTTCAGACGGCCCTGGGCGAGAGAGATAGCCGCTCTCTAATCCGCAGTCTCTCTCACCTCGCCTCCTCCGTGTTTCCAAGATAGCGGATCTTTTGTGTCAGATCTTTGCAGCTGTCACCACTGTTGCTTGCAAGGATGATGCTGGCTTTGTGCGCGTTTGTGTGTGTGTGTGTGTGTGTGTGTGTGTGTGTGTGTGAGAGTGACAAATACACATGAAAACTGATAGATGTGAGAGGTGCCTTTACAAAGCGCCCCCCTAAAATAGAGAGTAAGGTACCCATGGGGCAGGAAGTGTCACAAATATCATGTAAATTTTAAAAAATTTATTCAGGACAAGGGGCTGTCACAGAGCATTTGACAAATTCTCAGATTCTGCGGTGTGTTATTGTAAACATTTCTCATTTTACACGTGTATTAACTAGCTGCTAACCACTTTTAGTCTTTTTATTTTGACTGATGATGGTGTCTTTGGCTTCAAAGCTCTAGAAAAAGCATGTTTGCAGTCATTCAAGGTTTGAAGAGTGGTTTGATTACTGAGAAAGGAAAAACACATTTGTTTTTATTTAATATACAATATAGCTGGACAAACTGCAGTACATGAGATTTAATGATGTCAATGAATAGAAAATCATTTGTATTTGTTTTTGGGAATGACCTACATTAGCCCAGTGCTCGGTTGGTATGCTGTGAAGTTTATCATGTTAAAATGTTAACTGGCCATTAGGAAAAATAGTTTCTAATCATGGATAACTGCTATGTGTAGTTCAGAATTGTAAACTCAATTCTTAAAGAGTTAAGATGCTGTGTAAAATGTAAATAAAAACAGAGTGCAAAAACATATTTGAAGGACATCAGAACATAGGAAACATGTTCAATGTTAAATTCAGGAGAATTTCAGCTGTATTCGATGGCAACAACACTTTTCAAAAAAGCAACAGCAACAAAAGTATTCCATAATAAATTTTTAATTAATGATTAAATTAGTCATTATTTGTCATTTGCAGTATTTCTTCTTACTCTTTTGAGTAACTGTAAACTTTTGAAACATGGTGTAAGTCACAGATGTCAAAGTTATTTTACATCGTGAGCCACATACAAGTGAACCAGTGAAACTCTGTTTTCTGTCAGTGTAAAGAAGTTTAACTACACATTTAATCCCTGCAGTATGTTAATATAAGAAAATCTTAATATTTTCTACACAATAAAGAAATGTTACTGTAGCATAACAAAATAAATGTGTCACCACGACTCTTGTGGCTTAAACTGTAAGAAATAAATGTGTACAATTACAAATTTTAGAATTTTACACATGTTCTGGTAGCTTATTGACTTTTCAATAATTACAATACACACATTTTTTATGTTTTCTGACTGTGGAACCACTGTAAAAAAAAAAAAAAAAAAAAAATAAAT
>VUQG01019294.1:34089-47657 GCA_015106755.1 Etia nguti | reverse complement strand
GATAAGAAGATGAAGCTCATAAAAACCACCCAACTCGTAAAACTGTTGAGCCGATCTGAGAAAGTGAGGATTCCTCGAGGCAGGAGAAGCGGGCAAAGTAGAGGAGGGAGGGGAGGTCTATAATCCTCGATGGCAGCTGGGTGAGATGGTGATCTGTGGCCGCCGAGAGGGCGCCGGCGACAGAGATGGCAGGGACCTGGCACGGTTATTAGGTCACTTCCGCAGAGGACCGACGGGTGTTTAGAGAGTGACCGGTTTGCCGGGTGACCCCTGACAGCCTGCTCGTCATCTGGCACCGGGAAACTCTGGGGGATTGGCAAGAAGCTTGTTGTGAATATTAAATGTGACATTCTGCCTTTCGCTTACAGAGAGAGAAGAAAAGAGACAGAGGGAATAATAATTTAGGGTAAAAACGGCCACCGTTTATTTCCCGCCGAGATCATATCGTTCTTTGCCATGTTTAATCACTCCTCCTTCAATCGTAGTTGAAATTCGCCACACAAAACTATATTTAAATCATCTTGAAACCTGCATTCGCAGCATGCAGAGAGCTTATTTTTTACACCCTCTGAGAGGTTTGATTGTTGCCTCAATGGGCTACATGGAGAATGAGGGCATTTACATGCTAATAGCCGAGCAGTGCAATTTTCTTATCATGTATGTAAATGAACACACGGGCCGGATCAATTTTGGCCAAATATAAACAGTCAACAATATGCTGACTTCATGTTAACGTTTCACTTTATTTATTCGCTCGGTAATTAAACGCTGCCGACGCACACGATTCCTCGTTGATAGCCTCGTTAGCATTAATTAAGTCTAATTAAGAAAACAAACCGATCTTTCACACCTGTGGTTTTGCCTACACATCTTCAGGATTCGCTGCGTCCAGCATCTATAATTGGATCTGTAAAGAAAACAGCTCAACCTTCTATAAGTGCAGACATATGGCGAGAGTATGCGTGCATCCCATGTGTGGGAGTTTTGAAGCCTGCATTACCGGAGCAGTTATTAAAGTAGGAGTTGAAAATGTATCAGAGGGGAAAGAGAAAAAAAAAGTATGTACAAAGGCAGAGTGTGTGTGGGTGCAGATGAGGATTATTCCGAGTTCTGCCATCTGTAAACAGGCGGACAGGTTTGTTTCCAGAATGATGAGATGGAGCAAGTAAAAATAATAATAATAATAAAGTCAGCAGATGGCAGACTTCAGATGAGGATAATGACTGTATTTCTGGAATTTTTTTCCTTTTGTTGTTGTTGGATTTTTTTGTCTGTTCTTTTTACCTTTTGCATGTAAGAACTGAATAAAACCCCCTTTCCAATCTCTGCTACAACGGTGTATCGCTGAATGTGGCATTGTGTGATCTTGTTCAATGCAACCACAGTTTAGGACGAAATTGCACTATGCAAAAAGAACTTGCTCACAGTCCTCTATGACATGACCCAGATCCATTACAGCCCCCTTGTCACACAAAAAAAACCCACAATACACAACTTTGAGTTTGTAAAGCATGTGTATTGCCGTATTGTACCTCCCTACTGAAGCCGTGTAATGTTTACACCAAGTTTTTTAATGGCTGCACCATTTGAGCAAATGACAGAATGCAAATGTCTCGTGCATCATTTTAAACACATTTCCAGTAAATTAAGCCTAATGTATTTGGTATCTTTAGAAACCTTATTAGAAATTAGCATAACGTGCTGTCAGACTGAACAATGCTTGGCCTCACAGCATGAGCCTGTAATGACTGAGCCTCTGGTAGGCCAGCAGAGTGGAAGGGTTATTAAACAGCAGCACTGCTGTCTTTAACATTATGTATGTTTGCTGCTACTAAAGCCTTAAGAGCAATTTGGTTTCTCTCTGTTTTTTTCTTTGTTTGTTTGTTTGTTTGTTTGTTTTTCCAAACTCATCAGTAAAGATTTGTGTAATCAAGCCTGAAGGCAACATCATTTCAGTGTATTGATAGGCAGTTAACATACCCACATGTGGATCCACATGTGGATTCAACATATAACCCATAGCCATCTCTTGCTATACCATATTGTATTTCAGCTGAGATCTGATGACTGTGGAGGCCATTTTGAATGCAATGAGCTCATGCTGAAGAAACCAGTTGGAGATAATTTGAACTTTGTAAAGTTACATGATGGTCATAAAGTGATGGACATGGTCAACAACAATACTCAGGTTAACAGCAGTGGTATCCAGTGTGGTCTTCTGCTTCTGTTGAGATGCTCTTTTGTATATCTTGGTTGTAACAAGTACATTTTTTGTTTGTTTGTTTTTGAGTTACTCTTGCCTTCCGATCAACTCAAAGCAGTCTGGCATTTCTTCTCTGACATCAGGCAACAACGAGGTATTTTCACCCAGAGAATGGATAAGTTTTCTTTTTCAGACCATTTGCTGTAAAGATGGTTGTGTGGGAAAATCCTAGAAGATCAGCAGTTTCTGAAGTGCTCAGACCAGCCTGTCTCAGACCAACAACCATGCCATGTTCAAAATCGCTTAAACCTGTTGAAAAGCAGGTTAATTTAGTGGGAAGTGAATGTAGAATGACATTATCAATTCAATTCATTCAGCATATTGGATCAACTGAAGGCGTTTTTAGGACATGCTAATAACAATGAATTACAATAGTCCAGCCTAGAAGTAATAAATACATGAACTAGTTTTACGGCATCACTCTGAGACAGGAAGTTTCTAATTTTAGAGATATTGCACAAATGCAAGAAAGCAGTCTTATTTTAATTAGAAAGGGATATTTTTAAGAGTTCAATATATCAGACTAGAGACACAGTTATGCAAGTTGAGCGGAAATGTGTTCATTGTTCATGGCGATTTATAAGCCTAAGCAACATTATTAACCATGCACACCTTTAAGTGCTTGCCTAGAGCACTCATTACTTTCTATTACATCCAGCAGAACCTGCTGTCATGTAGGATATTGAGCCAGTTCTGCAGACCCCATAGGTCTTTTGTGCAAGCTGTTATTATAACCTGGGTTTTAAATTTAACTGACCTCTAGCAGATGTGGGAATAAGTGCATGTAAAATGTGCTCTGGTTTCATCACCTTTAATTGGAGTGGAGCTTGGCACCCTGGTAACTTAGAAAATTGAGATTTCTCTGACATCTTGTTAACATTTTGAAAGCATGCATTTAACCCTGATCACAATCTTTTCCAATTCCAATTCAGTAATTTTGGTCCCTAGAGCTAACAGAATGACAAGTAAAAGTAAAACTCAAAAATATTCCTGGATTAAACCCAAATCAAGTTATATTTTTTACCACCACTGCAACCCCATCTACCTCTTAATACAGACTTTCACATTCTTTTATTGTGAAAATACCAAATAGGTTATTTCAAAGATACGTGCAAAGGTTGTTTCAGACTCATGTCATTGTTTACTTGGATAAGGTTGTTTTTGTGCCAAACTTTAAATAAGTGAAAGTGGAAGTAAATACTCAGTGAAAGCAAAGCTTCCAGACAAGCTATGACTTCTGATGATAGGTAGAAAAAAAAATACCATCATGGTTATTTGAAGGGCTTGTTGGGGATATGATACTAGATAAAAGGTCACCTCAAGGTCAAATGTACATTTAAACCTACAGACACAGGATCAGTTGGGTCAGAGTTACTTTTCTTATTTTCTAAAGGTTAAAGACAACGACAATCTGCACGGCTAGGATGCAAAATCATTCAATGGAAAAATGGCTTAGCCTTTCAGTGCTAACAGGCATTTTGAACAAACTGTCCACTGAAATTTCCCATAAACAGACAACCGGTGGATAGGCTCTGCCTTAAGCCTTGATTACACTCCACTGTGGACATGGACATGGACAGCTGGTAACCTGATGTCTGAATAGTCATTCCTGTTATACTTCTTTGAGGTCTGCTTTAAGTCCACTGCCTGGTGCACATATATAAGTTGGTACATTCTCCGCAGACAAGTCTGCACTGTCACAAACACAAACACAGACATCTGAGTGGACCTTCATAGTCACTATCTATTGATAAGATTTGTTACTCAGAACCAGGTGGATTCATCAGCATGGGAAGTATAATCCTGGCTTTAGAGATATGGTGTGAACATTATACATCTAGCGGATGTAGGAGTAGACTAACTGCTCCTTCATGTTGAAAGGCACCAGCTGAGGTGGTTCACGCATCTGATTTTGATGCCTCCTGGGTGCTTCCCTTTAGAGATTTCCCAGTGACTCCCAACTGGGAAGAGACCCCAGGGATGCCCAACTGGGTAGAGACCCCAGGGTAGATCAGAACCTGTTCATATTGGTGCCATCACAAAATAATGAATATATGGTTGTGCACATTATCGTGTAGTACAATTCTATAGTCAATGTAGGGTATATATTAGAGGTTCTTTGGTATTTCCTACAATGTCATACCTCAGTCAACAAAATTATTTTTGGCACACAATTTAATCACTTCGCTCAAATTTGAGATATGTTTGCTTGCCACTTGGCTAGTACCTGCCATCGTGGTCTCTGGTTGCCACAGTGCTTCTAGCCCTCTTTTTTGTGAAAGCCCATTAAGACACAGAAAGCAAAAGGGTCACCCCTACTGGAGACACCATCAGAATCCTGCATTTCTATACAATACACCATCCTTAAGCACACAAATATTGTAATCCCCTCAGCTCCAGATTAATTAAGCATTCACTCATTGTGATGTTTACCAACTGAACCCTTCATCACTATTTCTGCCGGTCTAGAACAAATCCAAAGAATGATGACCAAATCCTATAAAATCTTTGATCATACAATCAGATTTGCATGTCAAATATTCTATAGATATTATATCAAAAATAAACTTTTGAGAGATTTAAAAAAACTAAACTTGTTTTCTAATCCTTCCCTTAGTCTTTATGACAACTTTGAATGTATATTTTCCGCATAGCAAGACTGCATATCTGTATCTAGACCTGAATACGTCTATTTAACTGTGCCTGTGTGTGTGTTTGAGAGAGAGTGGCTGAGTGTGACATACTCAGAGGTCATTCTCATAAAAAAATGGAGCGAAGTTCTGAGCGCAAGAGGAAATCCAATTAAGACCCCAGTACAGTAGTAGTGGCATTTAACAAATATCTCTCCTCTGTGTTGCCCAGCAGTGGCCGGGCGAGTGAGTCACACTAATAATAACACTCTCACTCTAAGTTATAGTCTTATATCGCGTTATGTCTCCTATATGTCCAAGAAGAATTACATTTCTATTCACTCTGGTGACGAGGGCATTCGTCAACACCTACTATAGCGACCAATCATCGGTGGTTTTATCCATCATGTGTTTATGCATGTGCACATATACAAACACGCACAAGGATGCGGACCCATCCACTACCTGAAATGTTTGTATTCTCCCAAGGTGGGTAAAAAAAAATCAATGCAAGGCAATATTACTATTGGATTTAGTTTATGCTATCGACCTACTTCTGTGGCACGTAGATCATCTGAGCAACAGCAAATGGATGACCTGGTAACCTGCATCCGGGGTCACTGCATTAATGCTCACTGCTGTTCCTGAGATAGTGGGTTTACTTGTCATTTATAGATTTTCAAGAAAAACGCACAATGGTTTGAAGAGGCTCTTATGGAGATAAAAGGGTGAATTTTGGATGATGTGCATGGCAGAAAATAATAATATAGTGAAAATTAAAAGAAATTACGGTTACTTTTGCTTTTTTGAGGGCTCATAGGTAATGTAAAAGCAATTTGCACAGTATTAGTGGCTTACTGTTTTGTATAAATTGGAGCCCAAACACAATTTTAGAAAAAAACTCATTGTCTGTGTTCTATCCCTTAAATACATAAATGAGAGAAAAACATAATCACCAAAAAAGAGCATCCAGCTCATCTCTTCACAGAATTCATGAGTGATGCATTTGTTTCTGCTGTAGGCAATATTAAAGCATTATGAGCGTCAATAAATCAATTTCAACTATCTCGACACGATTGTGAAAAGCAAATGTGCTGGATCAAATATGGATTATTCTTTTGTGGAACAGAAATTATTAAAACACAAATCAAAAACAAATTATGCACCCTCATATACAGACTTGATTTCAGGTAGGACTTTTCGACTGCTATGAATATGCAGATATCTGTAAGCAGGGCACAAGGTTTTTGTTGTACCTGAAGCTTTATGATTTCTATTTGTAGTCTGAGTTTGGTCAGCCTGTCACTTTTGGGCAAGGTTGCTTTCTGTCCCAGCACATTCCCACCTAAATCACTGCATGCATGATGCTTAGTCAGTATGCAACTCATCATGTTTAAACATGAAGGGTTTCCCTTTAGCATCACTTTCCTGTGTGAAGAGTCTACATTTGTAGGCAGGTGGGACTGTGGAAAGCATAATCACACTGACCTTCAACCAGAAAACCAACATGATGAGAATCTGAGTTGTGTTCGGGGGACACTTTTTTTTTCTAACCTCTTCAAATTAGTTTTTGTTTTCCAGCATGTCCTTGATTACCGCAGTTGCGTGACCTTGATTACCACGTTCGTTGTTGACACTAGCAGAGCACTTTTGCTTAAAATGACCCTGACCGGCACGCTGAGAAATAATGTAAAATACTTGGGTTCTGATCCAGCATACTAAGGGTCAAGGTCTTTAGCCATAGTATGTACTGTAAAAGGTGGGAGTGATAATGGGATGTCCCTGAAGAGTATTTGCCGGAATGAAATATTGAAACCGTCAGCTTTTACCTGAAAAGTATTTAGCTTTTTATTAACTTTATGCATTCATTAACAAGGGTCAGCAGCTGGAATAGGAAGTATTGTTCCAAATAGCTGCTCACTATGCCAGAAGTCCCATAAAAAAAAACTGCCCCCTAACCCGTAAGCCTTGGTAAGCAGAGTAGCTGATGGATTCCCATATTCTTTTACCTTTACATAATCAAAAATCTTATACTACTCCTCATTTCTTTAAAATTTTCTTCCAAGGAGCCAGACTTTCTTGTAATTTTATTTAAAAATTGGTCTTTAGCAATAGTTTTGAAGGCTTTCTGAAAGTCCTTGTGCCTTTAGGCATTTTGTAGCTAGCACCCTGTTACAAAGACACAGAATTCCTATTTCTTAGCTGAACCTATAAAAATGGCAGTCATAACACAATTTGACAGGCAGTATAAAATACTACTTTTTATTTATTTATTTATTTATTTTTGCCAACAACATGATTCCAAAGGAGCTTTTAGCCAAAAACTTGGAATATCTCAACACCACTGTCCAGTGTGTCCTTAAAGAACTAAGGAAACTGGAGAAGTGGAGAGCAAAATAAAAACTGGCAAACGTAACATACTGAAAGTCATATCCTTAAGAAACAGGAAAAGAAATCCAGCAAAACCTGAGAACCTGAGAAATGCAGTTGGACGTTCAGCTGATCCATCTACTGTTCACTGAAGCATCATCAGAAATGGTCTCAGTGGAAGGGTGACTGTCAAGAAGCCATTCTTAAGGAAGGGAAACATTTCAGCCAGTGGCTTGGAAGATCTTGAAAAGTTGATGGAATTATTAACACAGAAATATACCATCAGATTAATTTCAAAATTCATTCAACAGCTTCCTTTTTCAGGTGGAGGCCCTGCCAGGGCTTGAGCTTCATTTCAGTCAGTGGTGTTGGAGATCTTGTCAAAATTATGAACAGAAAAAAGCATCATCAGATTTTAATCCAACATCCAATACCATCTGGAAAACATCTGATTGGCAACAGTGTAATTTTTCAGCGTGACAATGATCCCAAACACTGCCAATGCAGTAAAATCATACCTGGATAGGAAAGTACACAGTGATTCATGGATTGGCCTCCCCAGAGCTCAACATTATTGAAGCAGTGTGGGATCATGTTGACAGAGAACAGAACAAAAGGCAGAAGCATCCAAAGAAGAGCTTTGAATGTCCTTCAAGAAGTCTGGAGAACGATTCCTGAAGACTACTTGAAGAAATGACAAGAAAGCTGCCTAAGAGAGTTCAGACTGTGCTGACAAATAAAGGTGGTCACACTAAATATTGACATTCAAAATTGTTATAATTGTAGAGATTTAGGGGGGTTTTGCCTTATGTCCTGTATTTCTATGCATGCTTGCACATGTTTCAGTAATTTTCTGCACCTTATTCCCAATTTCCTAGCAAAATAAAAAGAAATGAAGGGTAGATCAAGAGTTTTGCACAGCACTGTAAATAACCTAAATGCACATGTTGTTTTCCAATATTAGCATTTTGAAAGTGGCCCAGCAAATGAATCAATAAAATCTCTATGGGCATCATGTGATTTCCCCCAAAGACTAAAACCAGGCCCTGTGTGTCAACCGTTGCTTTGTCTTTCTGCCTCGTCCCACCCAAGTGTCTCTACAACCCATATATTTGAACCCAGTGTCACAAAGTGACACGGTGGCGAGAGACCAACTCAGCAACTTGTGGCACCACTCGTCTGGGAAGATAATGAGTTCCCATAGGCCAACAATAGGGCACTGTGTGCATGTGCGTGTATGTGTGTGTGTCTCTCTTTGTTATTAAAGTACAGAGAGACAGCACTAGAAAGAGACAGGGAAATTCTTTAAACTTTAAACTTCAAATCGGCCCAGTTTGGTCAACCCCCAGCAGGACTTAGCTGTAATGAGGACTGGTTCTGCTCTCTCCGTCTGCTGCCCTCTGTCAGTTTCTCTCATTCTTTCTTTCTTTTTGAGTCTCTTCTCTCCTCAGTTGATGGTACAGACAACAGATCACTCCCAGGAGAACTGGCCCTAAAACATTATCCATCATGTTGACAGCTCAAGAGTCTTAAAGTGAAGAAAATATCATGTACTACACATAGATAAACTCCTCCTTCAAGCTCTTCTACACTCGGTTTTTCTTTCCTTTTACGCCACATCTTTTTCACTTTTACTGACAGCACAGGCACTGAAGAACCCACAGATATTTTGTGCTGAAGGGTTGCAAGTTCGATACCTGATGATCAAATGACACTTTAAATCCCTATGTGACAGGTGCTTGAGTATTAGCACTTTAGCCAGTACTTGAGAAAGAATACTGTGATACAAGGCAACAGGAAATTGCTGGCAGTATTTCATCCTGGCTGTATATGTCCTTGTAAAAATACAACTGTGCGCATTTAACTGTGGGAAAGAGGGAGAGGGAGAGATATATAATGAAGAAATGAAAGAAAAAGGACACGGGGGGAAAGGGGAGTGTGAGGGGAAAGCTAAATTTATAGCTAATCTAACTTTAATTTGTAATTTAATGAAAGACATGAAGAGAAAAACCTTATTCAAAAAACCAACTGAGTTTTTCAATCATGTAAATAACAGTCTTTTTCACTGAATATGTCAGAGTAAGGAATGACAAATAATTATTTCATATAATAAATAACACTAACAGACGAGAACACAGGCTAAATTTCACAAGTCTGACAAAAGAGCCAGGTTGATGAGGAGGTTAAGGGTTCATGGTTAGCTAAAATATATATTTAATCCCAGCAGACTGAGAACAGGTTTACTTCTTTATAGACGGCGAAGATAGGTGAACAGAATTAGAGCATAATGCTTGATGCTCCCAGTTTTTATAAATGTGTCCTATCCTATTCTGCATACCTGAGTGTAACAGAATGTTTTAAAAATCAGGCAATAAATAAATAAAGTAAATAAAGAAGAAATATCTGATTTGTTTTTTGTTCAAGGGCATCCTCTTGTGGAATATTTTTTATTTCTATGGACCAAGACCCAGGAGTATTTGACCACATGCCACATACACAGATACTTGTACATCATCATCATCAGTACATCAAACAATCACTTTCACTTTGTATAGTGAGTACGCATCACACTGCAACTGTCTTGCTTAGGACAAGTACTTCTATATACACTGTGTACCTATTAGCATACTTGCTAAATTTGATTGTGTTTTTCATGGTACTGCATTCAGCAAACAAAATATTTCATTAAGCCTCTAATCACAAATCTAAAAATTGGTTGTTAGTCACTCCCCTTTGCCTTTGTGGTGGTAATAACAAACATTGAGCATATAACACACACTCAGTGTTTTTACCATTATGAGTATGGCAATCAAGTACTTATAATATGGTACATGTAGCTGCGCTAATAAGTATGAATGAACCCATCCACTATGAGGCACATCGGCCATACAAGATTGGATGGTTCAACAAAGCCCCTTGTTATATATGTTTTAATGCTTTTTCTGGAATATTTTAGCTTAAAAATACAGTCATGTGAAAACTAAGTACAACCTTGCAGCTTGCATAGGAATTAAGAGGCAGGGCTTAAGTAGCAGCCTGTTTGTGCTAATTAAAAGGACTTCTTTCTAGGAGGGGGCATCCCAGCAAATTCACCCAAAGGTCAAGCAGTGCAAGGCTCAGAGAATTGACAAAAAACCCCATGTGTGATGATTTGGGGTTGTTCTGCAGCCACTGGATCTCGACAGCTTGCAGTTATTGGACTATTTAGAGCCATATCCAAACATGACTGTATGATATGATCTGCCAGATAAACCAAAAGACTTCATTAAAGTATTGGAAAATGTCAGGGTTTATAGCAGGATGCAATACCAAATTGCAGGACTCACAGACATTCTAGATAACTAAAAATAAACCTCTTTATTGGTCCAAATGGCCACGTCCATAAAGAAGAACCGTGTCCATAAAGAAGAACTGTGTCCATAAAGAAGAACGCAATCTTAAACGCAATCAGGAAATCTAAATACACGCAGGTGAACTCACAACAGAAGGGACATAGGACTGTATATACTCTAAGGGTAATCAGGGAAGTGGGAAGAGCAGGGGACAGGAAGAGTGAGAAGAAGACACAGGTGAATAACACAACACATAACTGATTAACAAAATAAAACAGGAAATATCTAACTGACCTACTGAAAACAGAGAATTTTATACAGGACGCAAGAACAATACTCAAAGAAACAGACTATAACTAACACTAAAACACTTAAGGGGAGGGCACAGAAAACTAAGAAATATGATAAAACTGTGAGGAAAAAACTAAAGGAAATCGAACACTGAGGAACGATTAAATTAATGCAAATAGAAACTGGTATTATAAAGGTACAAAGTACATTAACGTCAAAAGATGATCACTGAACCGATTATATAAAACTAAAAGAAGTCAGAGACAAAAACTCAAAAGCCTAGGTCCAGAACCATGACCATGACAGGAAAAGATTACAGACTATATCTTCATGTCTGTGATGGGATGTCTGCTGGACTTCTGACAAGCTATGGACCCATTTACCAAACAACCTCCAAGGTCTTACTTTTAAACCTGCTATATAAAGGGCAGTCTACTGTGTGCATTGGTGCTGCACTTCGACACTGAATATAAATAATTAGGTCCAGAATTGTCCAATACGGGCACAATTTCTAGGAGGTGGTGGGCTGCAAAACCTGCTTAGAATTCATATGAAACTGGGACACAGCCCTAGTTTTTAGTGACTGTCCTCCTTGGGTTGAAGAATTTGTATGACCTCCAGGCTCTCCAAACTCATTGTATAATTAAATGTATGGCAGACATCCTGAAAAAAGTTTTCATAGCGTTCAAGATGTGGTCTGAAAAATTTGACTACAACAGGTTATCTTGCGAGAAAGGTATTCTGACTGCATTCAGTTATGACTTTTCCAAGGTCTGGGCAGTGTGAATCAAGGTAAAGAGTAGGCAAAAAGAGAGATGGAGAAGGGACAAATGTGTTGAGGTGTGTGACGACTCTGTAAGGAATGATAAAGAGACAGAAGGAGAGACTGCTGGTTTTACTGCGCCAAGGCCGACATGCTTGGATTTATGGTGTGTGAGGATGTCTGTGTCCTAACTCTTAAGTGTCCGAACTTGCTGACCTTGTGAAACTCCTAAAAACAGTTTGAATTCATTCAGTGCAATGACACTGTCCGCTTCCAGTGGGTTTATTAAGTGAGGAGCAATACAAAGACATTTTAAGAGGAACTTAAAAGACAGATCCGCCCTCAGATACTCTCATACAGCAATAAATCTTTTGTCTGATCTTCAAGGCATGCAGCCTCATTCTTTGATGTGTCTAATTTTTTTTCCCACAGCAAATAATTTCTTACTGGGTGTTGAACATTCAGACAATGACAAAATCGTGACATTTTTGACAAATTATATTTTAGACTTTAAAGGGTTTTCAACATCAAAACGTTGTTTTTTTTCAGTAGAGCAAGAAAAATACAATACCGAGGATTAAATTAACCTGGAAATGCAAGGTAGGTTTCCATTATTGAATAGTTTTAGGCCAGTTTCTTTTTATTTATTAATTTTTTACATATTTAACGTTATGCAATATTAATACCTGAAGCAACAAAATTTCTGCACTGATTTTGATTGGTATTACCTTTCATCCTCTTTCATTGTCCTGGTCTGAAAATAACCTGACGTTATGTAAATGTGTTGCCTTTCTGCTCTAAAGCACCCTCTCTTAAGTAGTTTTCCAAAGTGATGATTCCCATTTTGTTTCTTATGGTGCACATTCACAAGGATGCAAGTCCCTGCACATTCTACAGTTTTGTAAGGAGAAGTTGTGCCAATTCATTGACCAAAATAAGGAGTGTTACTAACTGTTGGAAACATCCCGAGGCATTTGCAGGAGAAAATTTGGCTCAAATGTTTGGTGCTATTATGCTCTCACTAACAGCATATTTTCGACCGCATTAACACAGATGTCGCTCACCACCTGCCCCACTCTGCTACATTTGGCTCCCTGTGACATCTTCCTCTTTCCCAGAATCAAAATCTGCTGGTGGATTTGATTCAGCAAGCATGCAAGTGCAGGTGGTCAAAACAGGACTTGGAATGCTTGCAGATTATAGCCTTCAAGCAGAGCATGGCCACATTTTATTCCAGTGGGCAAGAGGGAGTGATTCATGAATACACTGCTCAAAAAAGCCAGTTAAACTGGGATATTGATCTGGTCAGTTAAGTAACAGAGGGACTGTTAATCAGTTTCAGCTGCTCTGGTGTTCATGAAATTAACAATGGGTGCACTAGAGGGGCAACAATGAGACAACCCCCAAAACAGGAATAGTTTTACAGGTGGAGGTCACAGATATTTTTTCCCACCTCATCCTTTCTGACAGTTTTTTTTCACTAGTTTTGCATTTGGCTACGGTCAGAGTCACTACTGGTAGCACGAGGCAATACCCGGACCCTACAGGAATTGCACAGGTAGTCCAACTCCTTCAGCATGGCACATCATTACATAACATTGCCAGAAGGTTTGCCGTGTCTCCCAGCACAGTCTCAAGAGCAGGCAGTAGAAGGTCCTTAACCCTTCAGCAGGATCGGTATCTGATCCTTTGCGCAGGGAGAAACACAATGATCACGGTCAGAGCTACAAAATGACCTCCAGCAGACCACTGGTGTGAATGTCTCTAACCCAACATTTAGAAACAGATTTCATGAGGGCGACCTGAGGGCCCAACATCCACTAGTGTGCCCTGTGCTCACTCCAGCATGATATTTTTTCCCACTGAGATCTGTTGTATTTTTAAATTGTTCCTTTTTTTTTTTTTTTTTGCTGTGGGGG
>VUQG01019294.1:15027-34069 GCA_015106755.1 Etia nguti | reverse complement strand
TACTCCCCCCTGCTTTTTTTTTTTTCCCCTTTTTATTTTTTTTATTTTTAAATTGTTCCTTTTTTTTTTTTTTTTGAGCAGTGTGGGATCAATAAAGGTGTGGCTTAAGTTATAAAAACTATATCTAAACCATAAAGCATCTCCAAATGTGGCATTTGCGGTTCATAGAGATCTTGACATTTTTATATTGTGTCACATCAGGTTCAACATAATAGATAGTTTCAGATGGGTTCAACTCCCCCCCACAACCATGAATTTGATTAGCAGTTAAGAAAATGGATGGAGTGGATAAAGGATGGCTTGCAATAACTCATACATTGTGTTTGTGATGTTTCCTAGCGAGACAGCTGAGCATTGTGCAACATGAATGCAGTTTGTGCTGATGTATAAAGACATCAAGAGCACGATGACAAGATGAGTTGCTTTTATAGCAACAAATGTAGGGATAGTGTAACATTCTGTCAAGAAATATATAGCAGAAGAGGGAACTGTATACATGAACTGACATTACAGAAGCTTGAACTTGGTGAAATGATAAGCTTACAGCGAAGTCAGCGAGGGGGAGGTGAGTACTCTTTTCACA
Source organism: Etia nguti (assembly GCA_015106755.1). Classification (NCBI taxonomy): domain Eukaryota; kingdom Metazoa; phylum Chordata; class Actinopteri; order Cichliformes; family Cichlidae; genus Etia; species Etia nguti. Next base: position 33,486 of record VUQG01019294.1, on the reverse strand, counting down.
GGAGAGGAAAGGAGGTAAGAAAAAAAGAAAGAAAGGGAAAAGGCAGAAGCTAACAGTCAGAATTTGACAGCAGAGCAGCAACCTTGAAACCTTAGGTGGGCGAGAGAGGAGCCTGAGGGGGCTTTATGTTAGCGAGCGAGAGAGGGAGGGAGATCATAGGCCTATTGCTGCACAATGACAAGAGCCTCCACCTGGGGACAAGGACACATGTGACTTCAATTCTCTTCTGCTTTCTGTTTAGTGAAGGGACGGCGCCAGCGTGTCGTCACCCCCGCTGTGCACAGAACACAGTCGAACGTGGGTTTTTGAGGTTCATTACTGAACATCCTCGTCTCGGGTATCACACAGCTGTGCATGACACATCAGTCTTGTTTCATAAAATGTGCTGTGAGCATGATGTTCTCCTGCACTGAGGAACTTTGTGAAGTTTTGTGCCATTTATTACAAATGTACTATACTCAGAGCTACTTCATACTTTCGATGATTCTTTTTGTTTGTATGCCAGTTTGAGAGATTCATTGGGGATTCTACAGCATATAAGCTTCTTATTTATCATATCTAAAGGGGTTAATCTATCACAGTGAACATTTTTTATTGCCCTCAGTAATGTTTCTTTTCCACTAGTACCTACTTGGCTCGACTCCACTAGGTTTTTTATTGTTTTCCATTAGGTGGTTGTTCCTAGTACCTGGTACTATTGTAGTATGTCCTCAGTCGGGGCTCCAATTGATCTGAGTCAACCAGAAAATATGACATAAAGGGGTTGCATGCCTCTCGATAAGTCATGAGGGCGACTCTTGCCATTTTTGAAATGAGGGAATGAGGGAACTGGCTGCACAAAACCAACACTGTGGTTCCAGAGACTGACAAAATCCATAGACTGAGCTGCGAGTATACCATCGCCAGCAAGTTGTTGTGTTGGTTGCATAAATCAGATTGCATACAAATGATGCACATTGAGTTCATAATGTAATAGAGAACAACTGAAAGCAAGTAGAGCCGAGGTGAGTTGAGTCAAAGTAGGTACCAGTGGAAAAGAGGCACAGGCGGCTTTGCAATTAGACTGAAAGGCATGAGAGACAAGCTCCTGCATATATTGTATATAAAAGGTGGATGCAGCCCCGCTGTGACAACACTCACTGGCTTTTGGACAAAAGATTTCAATAGGGACCACCTGCCGTTTTAAGGGCTCCGGTTCCAGAAGTGAATTTCCCATTTATTTTCTCCACTGGTGTTTCAAAAGCCTTAAACCAGCTACGAGGTGAATCATGAGTGTAAACAGATTTGATTTGGCTCATAAAAATAAGAAAAACTAAAAAGGAAAAGGTATGACTGTTTACATAATTACTTTTTAATGATGAAGGAGCTGTTCATCCCATAATGCACTGCACATCCCAGATTTCACAGTAAATGACTTCTGACCTTCTCGAATTTAATCCATTTTATTACCATGCTGTTGTATAATGATACTTTTGACTATTTTATAACTCCTGCTGTGTTGCCTAGTGATCGATATGGTACACTGCTTCGTTCCTGTCTACAATCAGCACTTTCATGGCAGGTTTCAATGGTAACTTTTAATTTAGGATCTTGGGTAGAGTAGTTCTTTTCCACAACACTGCAAATAAACACATTTTTGTTGAAACAAAGTTGATCAATTCACAGTAAGTCTGTTTTGGCTGGTTACAATATTATTGATCATAATTAAAATCCCTGTGGAGAATATGAGTGGAGGTTTTTTCACCAGATCCTCACTGTTGAGCTCTATTTAAAGCCTCAGTGTGAAGCATTGTGAAATTCAATGTCTTGGTGAATGTATTTGTTAGGGGTGTACCAATTTTGAAACCAAGAATGAAGCTAGACTAAAAGCATCTGCAATGGCCTACTGTATCTCAATAATCTCTTTCTATAAAGCTATAGATATATTCAATTCCACAGTGTGTCTTTTGACCTGTTTGCTTCCCATCACCCCTAATGGTTTGTGGCAGATGGCTGTCCCACCCTGAGTTTGGTTCTGTTAGAGGTTCCTTCCTGTTAACGGGGAGTTTTTCCTTCTCACTGTCACCAAGTGCTTGCTCATAGGTGGTTGTCTGCTTGTTGAGGTTTTCCCTCTATTGTTGTAGGGTCTTTACCTTACAATATCAAGTGCCTTGAGTCGACTGTTATTGTGAATTGTTTCTATTTAAATAAAGTTGAATCTAATTGAAGTAAATTAGTAAATAAAAGGATCCTAGTCTGTTGAAAGTAATAATGTTTAGAGGTAATTCAGATAAAAGAAATTGTTGTTTATCCCATCTAAACAAAAACCAAGCTAATGAACCAAAACCATAATCAAAAAAACCAAATTAAAAACTGAACCGTGGCTTTGAGAAAGTTATTAGCTAAATCTAGCAAGCCGTAGACTTTTTGGGACATCACACAGAGATAGTGTTTTTTGTAATTAGTGCTAAGTAAGAGACAAATTACTAGAATTTCACTGCTCAGAACTAGAGCAAATATCTTTAGTTGGCTATTTCATTTGTCCTTAAAATTCTTTTAAGATGAAACACAAACATAAACATGGCTAGAAGGTCCAGTTTAGGAACCCCAGCTAGCTCTAGGGAAACATAGCAGACAGCTAGCTTCTACAACTTTTGTTGACATCAAAAGATCAAAGCAAACATGGACCCAGTATTACAAACTTTAAATCTCAATATGATTCAAGTTTTTTTTCTCCTCTTTTTAATTCACTCCATTTATAGATGCTATAGATAAGCCAAAAGGACCCAAACTATTTTGCACCAGATTATGAACATGTTTTTTATGCTCTAAAGTTGGCTATTTTAGCACGGGAGTCTCAAGGAGTTGACTCATTTTTAGAGCCGGCTTAAAGTACTTCAAGTATTTTAGTTTGGGGGGGCTTCCAAATTGCTTAAAAATTCACAGGCATGGGAGTTACCACTTGAAAGGATGAAGTGCCCTTTAACAAGGGTCTATCCTTCTGATATGGTCACCACACAGTCCTCATAATGATCAGTCATTTAACTGGCAATAACCTTGAAATGCAGTTAAAACTACAGAAAGACAGTTTGTTGAATGTTTACCACATATTGCTTGCAAAAGGTCCCAATTTTCATCATTCATGAATGTTTTTAGCACCAAAAGCAAAATCTATTCACCTCCATTCTTCTTGTGATTTACTGGGGGAGGAAGTTTTGCTGATTATACCTGTTGGTAATTTGCTTCAGAAGCTTACATTTCAATCTTTTGCAGTCTCAAAGTGTAATTTTGTGTAATTTATTTCACACGACCTTGGACTACACAGTCGCATACTCGCACACTCACATCCCTTCTTCCCCTTTAGGACAGAACTCGGCGGATAAAAGGTGCAGCCCCTGCGCCCCTCCACCCGCTCCAACATCCCCTAACCCTTCTACTCTCTCCTCTCTCTCTCTCAGTTGTCAAACATCAAAAAGAAGGGTGCAGTTTCCAAAAAGTCTCACCAAGGGCTCAGAGTGAAGGGGTTGGGTTTGGGATGTTTTTTGGGATGGGGGGGGTAGAAAAAGAGAACATGGCTGATTTTCTAGCTCTGAGCCCTGGTGCCTTATTCATGCCCCGCACGCGCCCCTTGTGTGCAGGGCGAGGACAGGGTCCCAATGATTAGTGCGAGAATGTTCTAAAGAAAGAGGTGCCAAGCCGCTGCCTCTAGCAAAAGTTACACAGAAGGAGAGAAGTGTGTGAATGCGAGTGTCAGTAAAAGGGGGGGGGGAGACGAAGAGATTGTGTGCTGTTGCAATGATTAAGTCATTTCTTATACTTGCCTTTGAGTGTCTTGTCTTTGATGCTGCAAAAAAAGAGAAAAAAGCCCCTCCCACACAGACATCATTAAGGAACAGAGGGATTGTCTCTCAAGCTGGATGAGGAGGATGAGGAGGGGTGGTGGTGGCGAGCATGTTGATGAACTGAGGGGGTGTGTGGAGGTGTGGTGGCAGGGGAGGGTGGGGGTATCAAACAATCCATCCACACAAGACACAACATAGCAGATTTGTATCACACTCTGTTGTCGTTCTTCTGTTGCGCATTTGGTTTGTTAACAGCTCTGCTGCATTATTGAAAACTAATTAAACAATGTGGCGTCATCGTCTCCCTTTTACATAAAGTTCTAGGCCTCTGTCTGATACGCTCCTCATTATCAGAGCTGAGGCAGCAGCCGTGACAGCGGCACTCAAATTGCTGTGCTTTAGTCATAAAGTTGGGCATATGAAGGAAGTATTACCAACAGCAAAACTTCTAAAAAGTAGTAAAATGTCATTTTGTTAAGAATTGAACATTTATTTTACTGATTTCCTTCCTTCTTCACCACCTTCTCAGTCTCATGTGTTTCCTTTTTCTGCTTTTTGCAACATCCTCTGTCCTCCTGCCCGCGGAAGTAACTAAGAAGGCCATGTTGAAGGATGTCTCAGTTCCTAATAAAAAGGCATCTGGCGGAGAGAGTTGCAAAACTGGAATATACAAACTATGGAGTGGCTGTACAAACAACTTGTCCGCATTTGTATATGCCATTAAAAAGCTGTGATATCCTGCCATACTGTACTACAGCGAGAATTTAATTAAAAGTAGCTCAAAAATATACAAGTTGTCACTTTGAAGATAAACCGATGTTGCCTCAGTTCTTCTCTCTTCATCCGCAAACATCTCTAATGGGAGGGTCTGAGAGACGAGGAAAGGAGTCAAGGATAGACAAGCTGACAGAGGAGAAGAAGGATGTCTCCTTCTGTTTCTCATGTGTGCTTCTCGTGTCTCTGTTGTAGCCACTTCTGTTCTTTTTTCCTGCACTTGTGTTGTGTGGTGTTGGTTCAGCAGGCATTACACATACACGCAGGTAGGAACAGAGGATCACTGGAGGTAACTCCTTTCTTTCTTTATTTTTTTTCTTCTTTTTCAATACCACAACAACAACATACTCATTAGCGCCCTCCAGCGCTTCTGATAAATCATCTACAGAACAAATGCAATAGTTTGTGGACACAACAACTTGTGATTATCGGCTCTGTTGATGTTTTTTTTTTCAGTCTACATTATTTTACCACATTATATTTTCTTGGTTACACTTTTGGTTGACTAAACCTCCTCTGCAGTACATATTATTGCTCACTTTTAAATTTTCTTAAAAACTGATTTTGTTTTTGCCTCCTTTCTTTTCAAAATACACAAAAATTAGAAGCAAAATCTACATGAAAGCCATAACTTACTTTTTTCACTGACATATTTATCTTTATATACTAATTATTTTGCTATTATGAGGAACTAAAGACACCCCATGATTCAATAGCTTGTAGAACCACCTTAAGTAATAAGCTGGAGTAATCGTTTTCTGTATGATTTTATCAGTCTCGTGTATGGTGGTGGCCCAGTTTTCTTTACAGCTCAATTGATTGTTTAATTTATTGAAGTTTGTGGCATCACATTTGACTCTAGAATACTTTGGTATACACGAGTTGTAGCTGTAAACAAGACCAAAAATTTGACCCCTCTACCACCGTGCTGGCAGTTGATTTGAGGTGTTTGTGCTGATAGGCTGTGTTTGGTTTTGTGCATTATGTCCAAACATCTCCATTTAGTCTCATCTGTCAAAAGGTTGTAGAAGTCTTTACAACTTTGCTAACCTAAGCTGTGCTGCCATGTTCCTTTTAGAGAGGAGAACTTTCTCTTGATCATCCTTCCAAACAAGCCATATTTGTTCAGTCTTTTCTAAATTTTGTTATCATGATCTTAACTGAGGCCTATAGAGTCTGAGATGTAGCTCTTGGGTCTTTTACAGTTTCTCTGAGCACTGCACGGTCTGACCTTGGGGTGAATATACTGGGACATCCACTCCTGGGAAGATTGGCAGCCATCTTGGCAACTGTTTTCCACTTGTGAATAACCTTTCTCAGTGTAGAATGATGGAGTTCAAATTGTTTGGAAATGCCCTTATAACCCTTCTGAGACTGAAGAGCAACAACAATTTCTTCTCCAAGATCATTGCTGCTGTCTTTCCTTCTTGTTATTGTGATAACACACACCTGAATGCTTCAGACCAGCAGACTTAAAAAACCTCTGCTTTTATAGAGCTGCTTTTATAAACCTCTGCTTCCTGATGATCAGTCAGTCAAGTGCATTTGATTAGAAGTACCTGGCTGCTAAGTTTTCTCTTTTCACCATGGCTGTGTACATGTATGTGCATTTTAGGGTTGTTCTGCTATATGGCGGTGCTGGGGACCATCGTCCACACCATTGCTTGGACCACTACCACCAAGACTTACTCTTCTCACTGTTGGCATTTTATGATTATCTCTTCACAAATGGGGCAAAAATCATAAAGGTGATGTGACACAGTAAATGTCCTTGAAAGTGGTATGCCTGTCCCCTAAGAGTTGGTTAATGATACTAAAGCAAAAATACAGGTGGAAAAAGAAAAAAAGCACATTTAATATTCATAGAAAATTTGTTTCCATTTCTGTGCACAAAGCAGTAGATTAAATTTTGTGTTTATTTCACAAAGTGCCACGAGACTGTGTCGTAATATTTGCAGTAGTAGCTGCAGCTATTTTTTTCTTTCCTCTCATTGAGCAGATACTGATCTGTTAGCCGTGTGCCACCACTGTAACTGATTGTGTTTACTTGTCCCCGACTCAGTGCACCTATTAAACTACAAAATCTACATTAAGTGGTCGGGGCATTTGACACAAAGAGCCTCACACTTGATCATGTCTGATAACAGTAGATGGTGCTTTTGATTAATGTGTCAGTCAGGGAGGCCATGAATAACATTAGCGAGAGCAGGTCGGTATAAAGTTCTCTATGAGCTGTGGTGGTTGCTGAAACAGTGTGACTCTTATAACGTAAAATGATGTTGAAAACCCTAATTTTATATAATTATTATTGAGTTTGTGAGTAAAATACACAACGAGGCTATAATATGAGATTATCCTGTATACCGGCCACTAAACAGCACTTGAGATGCTAACACCAGTCAGACAATCGCACTAGATCCAAATAGCAGGAATCTCCATGCGACATTTGCAGCTTCTATAAAATATCGGCCTATGCGATGCAGAGACGGAGAACATAACCAGTTTGTTTGCCTCCATTTACAGGCGGCAAGATGAAAAGAGCGCTGTTTAAGTCTGATGTTGTTGGTTCTCTGTGCCGTCAAAATGAAAGACTTCTAGACTGACAGACACAAAAGGGCTTTTTGAGATTTGTTGCAACTGCAGGAAGCTGCCTCTCCCTCCAAATTTGCCACTTGACAGTGATGGAGTGCCTGTCTAATACAATGATGTGTTAGTCCGCACATGTGCACGCAGAAGCGCACTCGCAAACACAACCGGGAGTGCGTTCAAAGACCCGAAGGCTGTCTGACAACATCATTAGTGTGTCTCTGTCTGTGTGTATTACGTCTCCTTTCGTCTCTCTCTTACCCCGTTCACCCTCTCCCCGACTTCCTTTCTGTCTGTCTCTCTCGACGGGAATCGTGGAGAAACAGGTGGAAGACTATTCAGAGAGAACAGACATCATACATTCCCTCTGTTATGTCTCAGAAGCAGATCAATGGGCCTGGGTGCGGAGATACACACAGCTACTCGGTGACAATGGGGAAAGTGTAGATTATTGCCTCTGTGGAAATCTCACTCTTGGTCGAAGCTGTACAGTTTCTCCCAGTGGAGCTCACACCAAGTGTTTGTCAAGCAACTGTGATTTATTCTCATTCAGACCTCTTATTGCAACTTGCAACATATTACTAATTCCCAGTCGTGGGTGATGGGGATGCCTCTGCGTTTGCTAAGGAGTGTATGCAGAAGCAGCTCAATGCAGAGATTAGCTCAATTATTCCAATACCTGAAGCATACCTGAAAGTTTAGTTAAGTCATTCTACTCAGTTGAAAATGACTGCTAAAATTATTGCACCAATAATTCAAAATGATAAGTTATGATTAAAAAAAAGTAGATATGCAATGGTGAAGCAGCTAGAGACCGAAACTGGCCGGTATCGGCGTGCAACACAGACAAATATGCGTGCACATTGTCACATCAACATGCTAACATGTCATTAGAATGGAGGCTCTTTTAAAAAAAATGCTAACAAAGGCAAAGTGGCAATAAATTTCAAGAGCTCAGAGCTGGTCACAAGCCAGCGGCCTCATTGTGATCATAGCAGTTATGAGGAAAATTATGGAAATCAGTGAAAGCAAAAAGTTGGTCGATGTCCTGTTATCTGGTGAAGTTATAACCATATTAGAAATGTGCAAATATCTGATATCTGTTGTGTTATATGCAGGGCTTTACAAATTTATTAGACCACCTGTCACGAAATCATAAATCTTGTTTTCGTGATTAAAACTCAAAGTCGTAATTTAATATTTTAGGCACATTAAAAAAAATCACGTTTTTATACCCAAAATTGAGATGGCACACAGCACTGGATTTGTCTTCTTATTAACAATGTGGGGGTTTTTTTAACCATTTTTCTCCCCTTTTTTTGCAAAACAGTAAATTTGAAAATTTGAATTATTTGTTACTCTGTAAACTTTGCTTTTGCCAGCTTTGGAAAAAAGTAAAGTTTAATCATTTCTTTTGTTATAAAAATATGATTTTGCATTAAAGAAAAGTTTACTCGAGCTTACTATTTATGATCATTGCTAACTGCAATACTATTAGCTAGATCATGAATCAAATGTAATAATTAGCCAAAGAAAATAGATTTAAAGCCAAAGTAAAGAAGTGAGATAAACAAAACAAAAATTATTAATGATCTGGCCAATAGTATAGATAAACAGCTTATATTGTTACGAAACACTGCAAGCTAAAAGGTTCAGTTTTATTCGTTAAACATTGAATGGGTGAATTTTAGTCTGTGGTGGTACATCATAAAAAAGATCTGAATCCACTGCTATATCATGTAGACAGCTTGAGCACCCTGACTGGATGTGCACACCTCAACTCACATGTCACACACCTCTAAGCCTCTTCTCAATGCATTTACTTGCGGAAACAAACAGAAAACACAATTTGATATGCTGCAAATCAAAAAGGAGTATTTTTCTGAAGATGATTACAAGCGTTTTATTTCCTGCTGATGAGCACTTCTTCTGGAAGACAACTCTTCTTGGCTTTATATTGGCCTCATGAGAAATGAAATTAGGAAATGATGGTGGTTAAAATCTGCAAATCAACTCTCAGTTAAGCCACAAGACAGTTTTGCATTTGATCACTATAATATACAGTTTGTTGTATTGCTTGCATTTTTCCAAAATAGATTTAACAAGAACTGAGAAAAACAACAAAGAGTACCCAAAAAGAAGAAAGGGGAGGAAAGATAAGGAGGTAAAATTGTGCTCTTCACTGCTGGGCTTTCTGCCCCCTTCTCTCCACATGAGAGGGGGTCCTCTGATGAGGTGTTGATTGCCTGTGGGCACAAGTGGTTTCTCCAAACACTCTAAAAGTGGCCTATCCCCTGATTAGATTTAAGTGTTATAACGGCAAATAGGCCTAGACACTTGAACATACATTACGGCGTTGAACAGAGCTTGAGGCGAACGCTTTCATTAAAACGGTGTCTTACAAAAGACCCGAATGGATTAAAGGTGGTTTGGAGAACAGTACATGTACGGGCATTTAAATCCAAAGCTGGCAGCTGTTTTATTTCAGCAATGTGTTAGAGCACGGCAGATTGTTAGAATTCTTGAAGAATAGAGATGGCTCATTGCTATGCAAGGTCCTCATTCCCAGGGTGTCTTATACTGCTGTTCTGTCAAAGCTGCTAACATTTCACAGGCTGAAGGTGTGCATTGCTGTAACACTGTGAGGCACTACAGCAGGTTAAAGCAAAAGTGACGTATATTTGTGATTAGAAACACACATATTTTCATCATGGGGATGAATGTTTTCTTCAAATGTCTTTTTTCAGGTTCGAGCGACAGCATACATCTTTAAAAAACAAAACGTTTGAATTTATTTTGAGTTTATTTTGGATTAACAGGGTCAAAGGGGTCTCTCAAATCTTTTGTGGTGCCGAAGGTTCTACGTCTTTAAACCTGACAAGGCCTTTTAATGTCTTGTTAGTGAGCATGACTAACTACAACTGGTAGTTTCTCTTTGGAGTTTCTCTACTCACCGGAAGGTTGGTGGTTCGATCCCAGGCTCCTCCAGTCTACATGCCAAATATCCTTGGACAAGATACTAACCCCATGTTTGCCTACTGGTGGTGGTCAGAGGGCCCGGTGGCGCCAGTGTCCGGCAGCCTCGCCTCTGACAGTGCGCTCCAGGGCAGCTGTGTCTACAATGTAGCTTGCCATCACCAGTGTGTGAATGTGCGTGTGAATGGGTCCTTAGGGACTAAGTAAAGCGCTGTATAGCTTGTATAGCGCTAAGTAAAGCGCTATACAAATACAGACCATTTACCAAGATCATCGGTTCAAATAACTGTACGTAAGTAAAAGGCTGTTTTGTTGCCAGTGGTACTTGTACATTGCATATAGTGGATGGAATAATGAAGAAGAACTACCTCCAAATTTCGTCTTGATGCATTCTCAATCATCCAGGTAAGTAAATCTTATAAACAGTACTGTTTATAAGATTGGGGAAACCTGCAGTCAGCTGAGACTGAAGAAGTCACTTGGATGAGTGACGAAACGTTTCTCCCACTGAAAACACTACGTCCAGATGAACAGAATCAACTTTTTGGGGTACCTCCAAATTCTTCAACTTCACCTCAAATCAACAGCTAACTTGGAAAAAGTTGATTGCTTGAATAGGACGATGATCCCAAACCTCAACCTCAAGTCTAATGAAAATTTGTGGACTACACTTAACAGCCAGGAAACCAACCAATTTAAATGAACTATACAAATTCTAACAAGAATAATGGTCAAATATCCAGCCTGAATTATGCCAGAAGCTTGTTGATGGTTACCAAAAAGCATGGGGTCGAGGTGTAGTTTGCTAAGGGACATTTAACCCTATTAATATTAGTGTATGTATATATTTGAACCTGTATGTATAATTTTGACCCTATGTGAGTTAGAAAAAATCCAAAATAAATTCAAACCTCACGAAAGTCTTGTATTTTAAAGTCATTAAAGATGTATGTTGTGTAATCATTCCATGCTGGAAGAAGAACAGTTTAAAGAAATCATTAAAAGCCCCAAATTATCATGACATTCATTCCCATAATTAGTGCAAGTAAACTTCTGACCACAACTTTACACTTAACTATTTCCTCAACACATTAGAATACTTGTAAACGGCATATTGGTATAGCATTATAGGATTCTCACTCCTTAAACCTGGACTGTTATTTCTCAGTGTCCAAAATTATCATGGCATCTGTCAAAGTACCAGCACGAAACACAACTTTGCTAGTGGCATCTGGCAAAATGGCATGACTTGATGCACTGGGGTAATAACACATTGGAGGCCCACAGCAACAAGTAAGCAACCAAAAAGTCAGATATGAAATGTTAACACCGGGGCATTTTTAGGACCGAAATAATGCAATAGATTTCATTTATGGCTTTAATTTCAGAGAAACAAAGTCTGTCAGTGTGGAGAATGCAAACTCTCCCTTACTTTCCAACGTTATCTAGATGGTTCTGTGTACAGTGGGTCTGACAAACTCAACCTGAATAGTTTTACAGATGAAATGTAGGACAATAGGCAAACACTTCTAAGACAGTGATATTAATTCTTCAAAAAGCAGTCATACTACAAGGCAAAAAAACTCCAACTCTTGTATTTTTGTAACAAAACCTGCAAATGCAAGGGTCCTTGTTTTGTTTTGTTTTTTGTTTTTTCGGCGCACATCAGTTCACTGACGTATGACAGCACTGATTTATGCGCAGTTCTCTAAAGGTCCCACAGGCTTTTTAATCAGGTTGAGGTCTGCACTTTGACTGGGACATTGCAAGACTTTGGTTATTTACCCTTTCAGCCATTTGGTTGTGGATTTCTTGCTTTGCTTGGGGCCATCATCAGATCTGTCAGACAGATGGCCTCATATTAGACTCTTTGGTATACAGAGGACTTGATGAGCGGCTCAGTGACTACAAGGTGCTCAGGTTCTGTGGCTGTAAAACAAACTCAAATCATCACCCTCCACCACAAACTGACAACTGGTATGAGACGCTTTGAAATGACTAATGTTTTGATATTACACTATACAAATAAAACTGAACTGAATTGAGCTGGTGGTGCTCATATGCTGAGTATGGTTTTCTCCAAAAACCAAGTAGAATGGGACGCAGAGCTTTCAACTTTCCACCCTTAGTTAGTTAGTTAGTTACATTGCAATGGACCGAGGCTACTGGGGCTTCCCATGATGCACTGACTGTTTCTTTTCCACCCACTATGTGTTTATACCATCTCTGCATTTAATCATTAGTTATTATTAACCTCTGGCTCTCTTCCACAGTGTGTCTCTCACCCCAACTGGTCGTGGCAGATGGCTGCCCTTCCCTGAGCCTGGTTCTGCTGGAGGTTTCTTCCTTTTAAGTGGTAGTTTTTCCTTCCCACTGTCGCCAAGTGCTTGCTCATAGGGGGTCATCTTAATGTTTGGGGTTTTCTCTGTATTAATGTAGGGTCCTTGAACGCCTTGAGGTGACTTCCGTATGACTTCTGTCCACTGCTTAGAAAAATAGTAGGTCTGAACGCTCCAAACTAGCAGACTGACAAAATTCTGCTTTTACAAATGTGCTCACACCAACTAATGATCAGTTTATCATGCATTTGCATTTGATTAGCAGCACCTGCCACCTTAATTCCCAAGTAATCAGTAAGAGTGTACTTAGTTTTTCCACATACTGCTTCTGCATTTGTTTTAAGTTGTGTCAGATAAATAATGACACCATTAAACATGTCAAGTCTTGTTCATCTGAGGTTGTATTTACGTCATTTCAATACCTGCAAGTGCAAGGTGATCTTACATTATGCCCTCATATATAAAACCTTCAAAATGAGGAGGTGTACTTTTCTTTTTCATTGCTATGTATCTTGATGTAAACCCTCACATCTGTTACATGGTGAATGGCAGCAATTAGCTTAATAGGATTACAAATGGACTCCAGTCAGTTTGAATCTGCTTCTTTTGACGAGTTTCTTCCTCGTCTCCCAAGGTAAAATGTTTTGTTTTTGAACAATAAATAACAATTCTTGCACGCAAACTTTCACTTGTTAGAATCTCCAAGAAGGACTTCCAGCAGATGGCGAGGTATTGTCTCTGATGTTCGCACAGCAATTTTTCAATCAAGACTAGATATTCAGAAAGGACTGTCAGCTGACAGCGATTCAATTTCAAAATGTTTGCAGAGTATCCATCACTGCACAGTAAATATTCAATCATCTACCAATATGCAGCCTACCTGTACCCACCCGTGAGCCTGGACTGACGTCTGTGTGCAAATGTATGGATGCACACACATGCACAAGCATGCCCATTCTGTCTGCGATGCACACGGCGATTTGCAGGCACACAGACGAGGCATGAATATTTAAAAGGCTTCAGTCTGCATGCGTTCCATATATGTCACCATCAGAGTCTCAAGAGCTTGTTGGAGGGCAGGGGCCCCTGTGAGGAGCACGTGTGTGTGTGTGCGTATGTGTGGCGGGCTCAAAGTGGCCATCTTCATATATCATGTAGCTCCTCCTTGCCAAGAGCACTGCTTCTGTCAAGTGTATGTGATGAGCACCCACAAGACCTCTCCACACTTCACCCACTCATCTGTGTGTGTGTGAACATGTGTGTGTGTGTGGTTGGGTAGGAGGCTTTTAATCAGCTTAGGGCATTCAAGTCAGTCAAACGCAGTTCTTATTGCAAACAGCATGTCTCATAATAAAAATGAATTTCTCAGCGCAGTCAAAAAGCTGAACAAAACACACAGAAACCAGATGGATATTTAGCATTCTCAATTAAATGCATTCATTTAAAGTTTATGCGTGGCAAAGCCATTAGGCTCAGAAACATTTGGTGGCTTGTGACAATGATGAAGTCAGGACAAACCATGATGAAAATGAATTCATCTTAGATAATTATTTAATGTTTTTTTCTTTAACTAATCTGTTTATATCCCTATCATTGCTAGTTTGTGGTGAAAAGGAAAAATCTAATAAGCAGACAATGGCCTATGTCTGTCTAATGATGACTATAATACTATAGATGGCATACTATACACAATAAAACAGAATTATAAAATTATGATCTAATGTTTAAACACTGATAAATAATTTGAAACTAAACAAAAAATAAAAATATATAAATAATTTACAACACAAATTTTAAAAAACACATGAAATACATCATTTAAAAAAACAAGCAAGCCAAACACTTACATACTTAACAATAAAATAAAATATATACATTGGTGTCTATAGTTAACCTTTCCCCTTGTTATAATTTAATGTGATCTACCCATTTAGATTGTATTAAGGCTTAAAGTTATGCATTATTCACATCTTGGCTGCTTTGACTGGCAGGTGGGTGCTGACAGCCGTCTGCTGGGCTTCACCTCAGTTAATCGGAGTCACTGAACTGTATCCTTAGACCAGGCTGGTGGTGGTTTTCATTGAGGAGAATTCTAGTTTTATGTCTGCATGTTACTGCTAATTAGCACGTATCTGTGTCCATTTGATGCACCCATACAGTCTTTGATTGGGCCTTGATAAATAAGCTATGTAGCAGTAGCTCATAACTTAGCACTTTGAGTCTGGCCTTAAAACAAGGAAAAATAAATAAATACTTATAAACAAACCATAGAAAAAAGTCAAAGCTTAAAAACTATTGGTCATCCATCTTTTATATGACCACTCAGAAAAAAAATTACCACACTTAATATTATAATTAATATTATATTTATTCAGTTTTTGAATACTATAGTGAACAAACCAAAGAAATAAATCTTTGTTATGATACCTGAACAATCTGGCTACAGAGAAACAAACCTACAAGAAATTCAAAGAATACTCACGGTACTCATATCATTCTGTACAGTGGGGATAGTCACACTCTCTACCCTATAATGGCCATGTTTGTGTATAAAAACATTTTTGTAATATTAATATTTTAATAATATCAAGACTTAGCAATAAAGTTGGAATTTCAAAAAAGGTGTGATGTGATGGCATCAGCCACACATGGGTAAATCAAGTCCATTCGTTCGCTTTATTAGTTTGGTTTGCAGTTGCTTCACTAATATAATTCATTAATGTTTTTACTTAAACCTAACACTGATATTATTAAGTGCATGCATGGTAGCATTGTGTGGTTTTTCTAAAAATGTTTTCTGTTATATTAATTCTGTTTCTCTTTCTTTGAGTTCCCTGGTTTGGGGCTGTGGCTGTTTCCTGTCTGGGCAAAAGGCGTGGCTGAGGACTTTGAGAACTAAATGCCTGCTCAGCAGGACCAACCATGTGCTATCAGAAACAGGGGTGTTTTAGGTTTACTTTTGTTATTCTGTGCTTAATTAGTATTGGTTTTTGTTTTGTTTCCCCCTGTTGTGTTTAAATGGTTTGGCCAAACCACTATAAAAGCTACCCTCTTGTGTCTTTGTGATTAGGTCAGTTTGTGAGTTAAGTTCTGTCTACTTTGTTTGTTTAAGTTTCTGGAAATTACTTTTTTAGAGTTATATTTAGTTGACCTCTTTTATATGCCCGCTATTTATATTTTTGAATTCTGTCCTTTTGAATGTTTTTGAGGGTAAAAATAAAGAAAACCCATTTTGAAGACATTTTTTCCTGTGTCCTCTATGCCTTTGCTGCTTGGTCCCTAACATGTGACAATTAAGTATTTTGCTATATTTTATGTTTTGACCCACTAGTCACCTCCAATATTCTAGCTAGCACTCATCTAGTAAATGTGTAGGCTGTCAGATCACGGTTTACCTCGTAACAGCGATTGAGAAGCGTCCACGTCTATTTACTCTGAAGGAGGCTGTAAAACTTTGCCAAAGAAGTTGGATACGAGTCAGTGAGTCAGTGAAGCTAACTTCCCTTCAGCGACAGCAATGCGGAGATGAGTTGTTGAACCCTTAAGCAGTAAGCACTGCTGTATTTAGCGCTGTTAGCCCCTGTTAACTGCTGTTAGTGAAAGTTTCTCTGAAGTGGAGCTAACATTGTTAGACTCTGACACTTAGTGAATAACCTATCATAGGATGTGAGAATGTAATCAAACTGTTTATCAAGGAAAAAGTGAAATTTCTAGGATAATCAAGCCTAACATTAACTGAAATCATGTTAGCTTATAAGCAGCTGTTGTTGTTTAGCCAGCTCGTTCTCAGCTGTCTGGAGTCTAATCTCCTGAAAATAAGTAAATTCTGCAAGACTGGGAATAAATAAGCTTGTTTTTGTGTATTTCTTTATGGTTTGAGTCCTGATTTCAGTTGAAGAAATGAGGCTCAAGGTTACCAGGAAGAGCGGTGGACACAAGGGAGGAGAGAGGGTCATGGTGGAGGAGGCAGATGCACAAGTGGAAAAGGAGATGGTAAGAAATAGATGATGAAATGTACTAATCTTAAGTGTTCTGAACAGCTTAAGATACTTGTCATCTTTAAATTAAAACTAATGTATAATTGAAACTTTAGAGCAGGTTTTGTTTTTTCGTTAGTTATATTTTGGTGTTTAACACGCCACACCCCATTAGAATTATATTATAATGTTCTAGATTTCTTAGAACACTTTACACATATTTTTGAGATGTTGGTGATTTTTAAATAACTAGCTGATAACAAACACATCTTGTTCTGAGCTAAAATCACTTAAAGGGTTAGGTTCAATCAATCAAGTAGTCTCCCGTTTCATTCTTGTGGCCACATATAACGTCTGACACACTGAATTGCATTACAACATGCCAATAAATTGGTACCACTGTATCGCTGGTCAAAATGAAATGCAATTTGATGTCTGCTTGTTGAGACGCAGTCAAATGTAAAGGGTTAACGACACGGTCGGCGATGCCTCACTTTCCACAACACTGCATGATGGGTAAACGACACCCCCCGCAGAGTCTGACAGTAGCTCGCAGCGGTCCGTCACCTCATGTCCACTCTCAGTGGGACGCCTCACACTTGTGATGTTATGAGACATTCACACAAAACCCACAAGCCTGCACAGACCTGTATATGGCTTGTCCCACTGATCTGACTGCATATTAAGTGGAATGATAAAATAAGAGTGGCCCCATCTGGTAAATAGGACAATGACTTAAAAATGCTGCAGAAAAAAGACGAGGCACATTTAGAGGTGAATAAATTATTGTTATTATTTTTTTGTATTGAAATGATTTTGCTTCCTCTATGGGACAGAAATTCATGAATTAAACAAAATTTTATACAAAAGATGATATTGTTGGAACTTAATGGACCATTAGTAAGTCATGAACGTGGGTACTGTGGTGTCCCCCTGTGTCACTAAATTTGTATTTATCTGCATATGCTTAAACTCCTGCTCAAACAATAAGGCTCGCTGATAGCTACGGTGCCCAACTGTTTTAGGATGTTAATTTAAAATAAATGAATTATGTTTTGTAAATCCACCGTTTGAATAGGACTGCATTAGGCCCAGACAAGACACACCAACTGCAAAAACACAGTGGGTTTAACACCCTGTTGTGTTACCCAAGTATTGAGAGAAGATGTACACTGCATAGTTTTTCAAGGTAACAAGACCTTTAACCTGGAAAAAGAGACAATCGTCGCATACTGTTTTTCTTTACCAGGTCTACTGGACCGAGGACTGTTTTTTCTTTCTTTTTTTCAGGTAACTTTTCCACTGATTCCAGCAGTAACCTCCCAGGAATGAGTCACTTCACAGTTAAATGGCAGAAAAACTGTAACTTAATAAAGATAAACTCACATTGCAAGTAAAGCTATGCACAACAGATAACCAGCAAAGCTAAAATTTGAATCACATTATATTTAGGGCATTTTGTATTTGTGGATTTTGGTTGATGACCATAAAGTATACTAGTTTACAAAGATCTTGTGTTGCTTCCAAGAGGACAGACTATCTTGTACTGTATTTAAAGTGTTCTTTAGCAACAGCTCCATAGGCTTTAAATTTTTATTTTTTTTTAGTATAAAATAGTATTTTTGTACAAACAAGATGATTCCCAAATAGCTATTGCCTGAAAACCTGTCATATCTTTGCATGGTGTGAAGCGTGTCCTTAAAAATGTGAGGAAACTAGACAAAAGAAGTGTCAGGACCTAAAAGGCAGATAAACATTATCTAAAAGTCATGTCCTTAAGAAACAAGGAAAAAATAAGCAAAGACCTGACACAGGACCTGAGAGATCTATCTGGACCTTCAGCTGATTCATCTACTGTTCACTGAAGCCTCATCAGAAATGGTCTCAGTGGAAGGCTGGCTGTCAGGAAGCCATTTTTAAGGAAGGGAGACAGGGACTATGAGTCATGGATTGGCCTCCCCAGAGCCCAGACCTCAACATTATTGA
>VUQG01019294.1:0-14955 GCA_015106755.1 Etia nguti | reverse complement strand
CTGGAGAACTATTCCTGAAGACTCCTTAAAGAAATGACAAGAAAGCTGCCTAAGAGAGTTCAGACTGTGCTGAAGAATAAAGGTGGTCACACCAAATATTGACTTTCAAACTCTGTTTTTGCCTTATATACTGTATTTACACGTATGTTTGCACATGTTTCAGTAGATCACTGCATTTTTCCCATTTTTCTTGAAAAATATAAAGAAATGAAGGGTGGCTCAAGAAATTTTTTTAATACTGTAATAAAAAAAATAAACAAACAAAAACACATATATACAGATTTATCGCCATAGCTTGTTTTACTGTTGGGGCGACCATCATTTAAATCTCAGAATTGTCAAGCTTTAATGTGAAAATATTGAGATTTGGACTAAAACTGTTTACATCTCAAAACAATAAAACATAACTACATTAATAAATACACTATAACTATCAGACAAATGCAAGTATTTTGAAGCATAAAGACACAACATTACATGCTTTTTAACCCTGTTGGATAGTTTAGTGGGACAAATTTTAGAATTTCTTTGGATGGAAACTCCTCATGAGAAAAGTTGGAAATTCATTGTATTCAAATAGAAGTTTTAAGTGCCAAAAAAAGGTTCATTGTCCATCTGGCAGCAACATACAGCTGAAGGTACTTTTTCTCCTCTCAAGGAGAGCAAACCTTTGAAGGGGAAGGGGAAATGGAAGTGGAGCACAGAGATTGATTTGACTGCAAATGATTTTGACTCTGATGAAGACAAAGCGGTGCTGGAATGATGGTCTGTTTGCACTATTAACGCTGCATCAGTCAGCATGCTCCGGTCGCTCAGTGCTGTAAGCGTTCAGCTGGACGAGGTAGAAAAGCACATGCGCCATAAAACTCTACTTATGTGATATATATCCAATTAGTTATTGTCCAGCGTTGGCTATTTGAAATTAAGCAAGCGTAATAGCCCTGCACTTTTATTGGATGGCATTACCTTCTGAGGCGTTCCTGTCATTTTAACCTCACTGCTGTGTTTCCCCTGAAGCAGGAGTGCAAATCAAACCCTGAGCCTGAATGTTTATCTACTCAGTGTGTAACACCGTAATGTGGCCCACGCTTCAGAACCAGCCTCACTGTATGGCAGATATGAGGCGGAAACAGTCATGCGTTACATTACCCCTGTCCACTGTCACAAGCTTCTGTTACAGAGCAATCTATAACTACTTAGCTGCTAAGGAAATTAGCCGCTCCACCGGCTGGAGAATGAAGAAATCATTGCAGAGTCCGGTATGGTCCTGTGCGCCTGTGTAATTGTATTTCTAACAAATGTGCTTGCAAAGTAGGGGGCTCCAGCCCTTTTCTACTTCCATCTCCTCTTCCTCCTCCTTCCTCTTAACTAAAATCCCCTTAACATGCGAGCGCGAGCTAGCCGTGCACCGGGGCCGTGCCAGCGCACCGCAGCCAACCTCATTACCGTTTGATTATGCGAAATCAGCAGAGAGGAGCGAGAGAATCAAAGCTAACCGCTGGAGATGAGTGAGTTGTACAGTAAGTGTCCCTGCCCCACTGGATTGGTCGGGAGAAAGATTAGAGGACTCGCTCCCCGAGACTCACAGAGATCAAGTTCTCTCCGTTTGCCTCCCTCTTGGGTGTCAGAAATGAGTTTCGGGGATGAGACAAGATGTCAAGGTCTATCCTGGAGTTGCTTTTGGGGATGTGAGAAGAGCAGGGTTTTTTTTTTTTACTTTTTGAGTAAGCTTGGAAAAATGAGGAAGATGCTTGCTAGGATAGGCATACAGATTTCTGGGACCCTGGCAGAGAGGAGTGGGTTAAAACACCATCATTTATATTCAAGGACAGCTGCAGCCTAAGAGTGGGTGTAAAATCGACGCGGGGGCTTTACCTCGTCTCATCCTCACTTTTTTGTTCAGGCTGAAAAGACGCCTCTGTGCTCGCCGTTGCGGTTCCCGGCAGCGGCTGAAATGATGTTTAGGGGGACTGAATACAGGGGCGACAAAAAGGGCGACAAAAAAATGACAGGGCGGCGTGCATGTATTCATACACAAATAGGAGCACAAACGCAAGCAAAGATACACACACATTCACTCACAGACACACACTCACAGCAGCCATCAGTGCTGTGCGAGATAACAAGGCCATACTGAGGATGACCGGAGGGGTGGGGAGACGGGAAAGGAAAGACGGATGAGTGAAAGAGTAAGAAAGTGGTCACGCTTGACTTACTTTTGCCATGTAGCTGCCCTATCTCCCTGCCACACTGACCCTCTACACGACAAGCTCCACGTCTTATCAGCGCTTTCCTCGGTCCCTTGGTCTTTCTCCCCTGGCGCCATGCGGGAACGTGATGCTGGAAAAACGCAAACGCCAGATATAGGTTGAGTCATAGAGCGGCACTATCAGCTTCGGACACGGACCCCGTTAGCCTGCAGTCATCAAGCAGTTCAAGGTGTGATTTAAAACCGCAGACTGCTCTTTCCCTCAGGCGTGTATAGAGAGACATATGTTCATAAAGCACACACCCACACTTCAGTATCCCTGAAGAAAACACACGCACACTTCATTTATGAGCTTGCCTAAGTGCAGCCTTTAATTGAAGTGCTACTGCAGGTAAAAAAGTGCATTTATATGCATTTCTTTAGCCAAAAGCAACTGGCTGTAACACCTGCACACAAACAGAAACGCACACGCTCACACATAATGGCAACAATGGATATTGAAGGTGACAGGGGCCTTATCCGCTTAATCCAAATTTACATACACCACTTCCGTTTGGTATTCCATCAAAAGCGTTGAACCCCCACCTTCCCCCATGCAAATAACCCCCAACACTGGGCTTTGTGTCAGACTGATACGAAAACGGTTTTGACCCGAGATCCAAAACTGCCAAAAACTAAATGAAAATGCAAAAACAGGAAAGAAAAAATTTACATTTTTCAGTAGATCTCAACAACAGGATTAGCGAGAATGTGCGGGGTTGTGTGTTTAAGAAAAACAAAACAAAACTTTTTGGTGTGTATTTTTATAACTGTGTCTTTGAGTTTAGTTAAATTTGCAGTTGTGTGTTTATGATGGTGGTGTCCACAATCGCACAGCTGAAATAATTCAGTGATATTCATTCACATCTCACATTCATACAAATCAGACACAGATTTCAGGTTTTACCCTCCCGCCTCATTTTCACGTGTATGTTTTACAAAGTTACATAGCATATGGGGTTATAGCAAAATAGTTGATCCATCCTTTGGTTTTCTGACACTTATCAGGTTGCGAGGCTGTCACACGGTCAACAATCTGCCCTGGAAAGCGTTGTTGTTCCAGCGGTATCCAGTGAGCTCTCACTGGCCCTTGAAAATTCTGGGGTAAAGGTGCTTGTCTCCAAGGTGAAAAGCTTCTGGCATGTTACCTCAGGGCAGCTAAAGGAAGTCACTGAGGGATAAAGATTGTTGCTACGTGCTGGGCTGGTCGGGCTGGGGTAAGAAGTGGGGCTGGGGGAGTGGTCATTCTGTTGCCTTCCTCTCTGTCTGCCACTGGAAGTGTAGTGCATGGCCTTCCTCGTGGAGACCATGTCTGTGGTGCTAAGCAAATCACATGACCTGGATTTTCATTAGGCAGTGTCCACCACCAGTGGCGACTCTGGGCCCTGTTCGCAGATCACCTCAGCTGCGGTGCCCATCTCATGTCCAGCTGGCATCCAGCAACTTACTTAGAACTGGCTCGGTCCAGGGAAATCCCACTGTTTAATTAAAACAATGCATTATGAAGGCCCACAGCATGTGTGGACGTGATGTGATTTCTGCCCAGGTCCCCGAATGTCAGAATAGATGATAACCTCAATTATACACATTTTCTGCATCTCATATATCCCACTCTTTGTGGCAAAACTGGAAAAAAAATTCAGCGTACAGGGACCCTCAGATTGAGATTCAAGAAGGTTTTTTTGCAGACCACACTGTGCAACACAGCTTGAATAAACCTGAGTGTAACATCAGACCTGATACGTGTGGACTGTGCAATAATACTGCTAATACTGATTTGTAGGCTACATGCAGCTGCACTTCCTCTGTTATTTCTTTCAGTTGGATGACCCCCCTTGGTGGGGTCAAGGCAGCGGCTGGGGTACACCTCACTCTGCATTCCTAGTAGTCGGTTAGTAGATGCGGGATAAGGCAGCAGTCACACTGTGTGATGATCACTGTACATTTCTGATATTGTTAGAATTTGGTCCCAGGCTGTCTTTAAACCATCAGTTGTGGGATGTGTTGGTTGTATCCCAGGGTTTTGAGTTCCTCTGAGTTTAATATCCTGGTTTATTATTTGGTTTTTTCTGATTCATTTAATTGAGATTCCATGTTCTTACTTCTGTTCCCTGTTTGAGGTTTTGATTTTCATTTACACTCCAGGACGTTTAGTCTGTGGTCCTTATTGTATTTCACTTCCAGCTATTTTTAGTGTTTAATAACTTCTATCCCTCCGTGTGAGTCTTACCTCTGTAGCAGTTTCAGGTTTACTTGCTGCTTTATTTATTGCATCCCTTGCTTTTTGTTTTACGTGTTTTACTTCTGCCTACAGCTATCTTGATTGTCAGCACCCACTCATTTCTGTCCTGCGTCCACTTCCTCTGATTAGCCATCTGTGTGTGTATGTAGTCTCCATTTAGTTCTTTGTCTGTGTACCTGCCCTCATGTGCTCCCTGGTTTGCCTCCTCCGTGTGGTGAAGCAAGTTCAGCCTATGCAGTCATCTGAATACATTTATCTTAAAATTGGGTAAAGCTGGTTATCGACTCACTCGGGCAACCCATGCGTTATCAATCGTGCTACGAGTGCATTCGCATGAAAGGGGAGGTGTTTTCTCTCGCAAAATTTCCACAGTGTAAGTTAACAGACTTTTCAGTAGTACAGCACTATCATTAAGACTCAGGAGAATCCAATGGATTATAATTGAGTATTGCAGCACTGATGGTGATTAAGAGTTGGAGAGCAAGTAAACTAAATATGAAAACAGAATTCACATGTAGGGGTAGTTATTTTTAAGGATCATGTATTAAAGCTTATGGCACAATAAAATTATAAAATTGTTTGCGCTGAACAGGGGAAAAAAATTAGGGTATAAAGGGATCAATCAGGGAAAGTCAATACATTAGCACCCAACTGAAAAACATTAGACCATCCCACTATTCATGCAGAAGGGTCCAAGGGATGTTCCAGGAATGGTCACGCTATTTTCTTTTCTTCTTGGAGAGTTGATTGTTCAGCAGACCATGATTTCACACCTGCAGAGCTAACCTGTTCCAGCGCAGGTTAGGTCAACAGCATATGTTACCATAGCGATGTACCCCAGTGAGAAGTGAACTGCCTTCATCGCATAGAAAAGTCAGAGTTAACCTGGAAGTCACCTGGATAAGATCAAAGACCTTCTTACAGACTTATGATTGTTCTGTTTGGAATTTCAACCTAACTGTTCATTTACCTCTCTTACTAAGCCACATAAGTCTATCGTTTTGGAATCAACTCACCACAACACATGATAGGCTCCAGTCCCAAACATGTGAGTTTTTATTTTATTATTATAAATCAAACATCTCATCCATTTGGTTTCATCGCTGGATAACAACTCCAACTATAATGTCTTCCCAACAACCCCAGGTATGTTGCATCAGTGGAGGACTAATAGGCATTTTCCCTAATGACACTATTCAAAAGCAATCCAGGGTTTCATCAACATCGAGTTGATGAAAATGCTCACTGCTCTTGCAACAAGAGGAAAGTTTCGTATTTCGAGGTGCTTGGCACACTGGCCTAGCTGAAAACCAAATACCACTGTTTACATTATCGCTAAGAACACTCTGTTTGGTTATTTTAGTCTCAGCGTGAGTGTATCAATA
The DNA here is from genome assembly GCA_015106755.1 of Etia nguti. Taxonomy (NCBI): domain Eukaryota; kingdom Metazoa; phylum Chordata; class Actinopteri; order Cichliformes; family Cichlidae; genus Etia; species Etia nguti. The sequence goes on along the minus strand of VUQG01019294.1, from coordinate 9,080 downwards.
ATGTGTTAAAGCTGTTAGTGATGCTGTAACAAATGTGGTTTGCGCTTTTAAATAGCACATTGTCCCCATCTGTCATTAACAAATGCACAGATCTTGGCATGAATTATTTGGTGTCCCTAGTACCCCTCCTTGGGATGTGCAGAGGGGGGTGTTGCTAAATCAATAGCCATAAGGAGTCTGGCTCCCGTTTGCTTTCAAGATCTACAGCCAAAGGACCCAGTCATCAAAAGTTAATGAGCTATTTAGATCATGCTGTTTCCTCAGCCCTCGACTGAGAAAACACTGCTGGACTAGGGAGCAAAGAGCCCCCACGAATGTGTGTGCTTATGTTTTATATGTTTCATGTGTCTCCTATAGATCAACAGAGAGAGATTGGCAGCTGAAAAAGAACAAAGCAGTGGAAATGGTTATCATGCCTGTGCAGTTGTTCTTGCATTGTTTGATGCAAATGCTTGACAGTGGTTGCAACCCTTTTGATGGGCAGTAATGTGAAAACAAAGCTTCTTTTTGACTCTGTTGTAATGCTATTGTTGGGCTGTTCAGGCACTGCAGCAGCCGCATTATTTGGCTCTAGTGGTCAGTGCCAAATGGCCAAATAGGAACGATGAACATACAGTACATGTTTTAACTAGCAATTAACAATAATGAGTTTTGTTTTGTTTTTAAAAAAAAAAAAAAAAACGACATCCATGTTATCCACATTTGTCTGTCTCTAGGCTAGTCCAAACAATGGGCAGGAGGCTAAACCCACCTTAAGAGGCTCCAAAGTAAAAAGTAAAAATCTTATTTTCAGCACTGAAAACAGGGGCACCATTTCTAACTTCTTAGTTGCGTGGGCGTCCTACAGCCCACCTCCAGAGTCTGGCACCATCCACCCTTAATGTGGCTAGAAAAACAATAAAGTGCAATGTATTGTGATTGTTCTCTCCCCCCTTTTGTTCTGAGAGTTTTCAGAAGGCCTTCCTGCATTTGAATGTATATCAGTTGTGCTGCTGTAATTCTGTGTGTAGAACTTGAGTCTTGCGGTGAAGGCTGTAATTCAGCATGTCGACGCCTTTATAAAGCTGCTTCCTATAGATTGGAACAAATTATTGTTATTATGTTGGTTTAGTCAAGTTGTCATGCATTTTTGAAAAGTCATCTCAGAGATCCCAGGACTGAATGGAAACTGGGCTGCTATAAACTCCAGTCTTTTTTCACCCGAGCTTCCCATCCAAGCATTATATCCTGTCCTATCCAGTTGTGTTATCAGCAATTGCATGGCTGTTATCGGTCCTTGGACAGCCTCCCATAACTACTGTGATGTTATCCTATTCACAAGAGGTCGTTTCACCCTGCTGAACTAAAGTAATGCACTTCCACATTTTTAGTGTTACTACAAGTGATACTGTGCAACATTCTTTATATTTGGTTTTCAAGCAGCTACACTTTCCTGTAGTGTTATAATAGTAGTCTTTAAAAACAGCTCTCCAGGCTTTCTGAAGGTCATTCAAAGTGTTTCTTTAATTGATTTATATTGATTTATGATGAATATTGTTTATTTGCTAAGCCACTTAACACTAACTATGAATCATAAAAACATCTCCTACTGTAACTCAAGGAATGAACCAGTGTTTTGACTACACATAACAGACAACTTTTCGGCCAGTGGTGTTGGTGTTGTGGTGTTGTTAAAACTGATGGAATTATGAATGATTCATTTTGATACGGCATGCGATACTATCTGGAAAGCATCTGACTTGGAGCAATTTAATTTTTCATTATGACAATGATCCCAAACACACTGCCAAATACTGATTTTCAAGCTCATTAGAACTGTTTTCATGTGCCTAAATAAATCGCTGCATCTCTTTCAAGTTTTAGTTGGAAAATAAAAATAAATGATTGTCGGCTCAAGACTTTTGTACAGTATTTCATGTATTCTATATATAAGACTTACAGTTGTGCTGTAGTTGCCTACTTTGTCTCTTGTTGTGTTGGAAATTTCTTGCAGTGATTCATGATTTGAATCCAAGTGGTAATTATTATTAGTCCCACTTTTTGCCTCTCTTTCTTCACAACCTCTTCTCTGTATTTTATGCTTTTTTTTTAAAAAATCTTCTATTATCTTCATTTTCTGAATCCTTCGCCATCTTTCTTCACCTAAAGTCAGCTAACAAGGCCTGAAGCAGATCAGTTACCATGTCACCCAGGAATCCTCCCATGTTCCCTCACTGGCTGTTTCCTGGCCACTAGCCTAGTTAAAGGGTTTGCACATAAATGTTGCAGGCAAGAAGTTATTGCTGTCCAAATACCCTCGAGGACAGTCAGAGAATAGGAAGAGCTCCCTATTTCCAAGACCACAAAATGTGTGTATGGGCACCAAGAAGATAGGATGTGATCATTAAGAATTAACCTTAACCCCAGTGTAGCTATTCTGAAGGCTTGTGGAACGAACCCCAAAAGATTTCTAAAATTTTTGTGTATATATATATATATATATATATATATATATAAACAGAAAGTAGCCAGCAATTCCCTATCCACAATTCCCTATGTTGAATATCATCACTGTGGGAGGAAGGTGTGATGTACACCTAACTTTCGGGCAGAACTGCTAAAAAATTTTGACCACAGTGCCAGTCAAGCGGCAATGAGGGAATGAATCAAACTGAGGTGAGTGGAGCAAAGCATTGATTTTCAGGATGTTCCCAGTGGAGGAGGTTTTATCTGTTGTGTTCTCCACAGATGCACATTAACCTCCAGCTCTCTTTGAAATACTCCTAAACCCCCAGAGGACTCAAACCTCACCTGTGGCGATTAATTGGTCAACCTCTACATCGCCCTGCCTCTGCCAGTCTGCCCAGCCAGTTCTCCATTCGTCTCCCTCTTTCTGCCTGTCAGCTTTGATGCCTCCCCTTCTCCAGCACTTTTCCCACAAAACACTAATCCTGTAGCTTGAGAATCAGGCGCCAGAGATTCAGCGAGTGAAAGAGATTGAGGATGAACTTTGGCTTACTGTCATGCTTGGCAACCCTTCTACATAAAACCTCCAAGAGAAGGCATACTGATCAGTGATCACTTGTTGAAGCACATTACCTTTACATTTTAAAATAAATAGAATTCAACTTTTTGTAGTAATACACAATTAAACTCACACTGTACACACAAACATAAAATGACAAGACTATATAAAGAGCATAAAAACCATACAATCTTTTCTATAAGAGAACATTCAAAAAGGTGTAATGTGAGAAAATACACCTTAAAAAATACAAAGTGCCTAGAAAAATCAGAGAAGCCTGCAGAACTGTCCATGACATGAATGAGTAACATGGCTATTATTCAGTTCAGAGCTTAGGAGATCACCTAGCTAGTAAAATGTAACAGGCCATTTTTTAAAGAAGGACGTTTTGACTTGCCAGCAGGATATAATAAAATCAATGGTTCCCATTTAGCTCCTTTGATTGCAGGGTTAGGAGAACAATCAAAGTTGTTCATTTAATAATGTAAACTTAATGTGTCTCATCATTGTTTCAAGGATGTTGTTTAGACTGTGATTATTTTAAATGTGTCGAGTGGTTTTCAGTATTTGTGAGAAAAATTTTAGTCATGACTATGAGTCTCCTGCAGTGATTAATGAGTACCAATCACTGTTTGTGTTCAGATCTTAAATAAAAACCAATTCCAGTGTTGCTGTGCGGTGTATGGGGCACATAAATCCAAAAACATTCTCTGTCGCTTAACACATAATATAAATATTATAAAGATGTATTTCTGTACAGGGTGTATCATGCCTCTTGCCCTATGGTAGCTGGGATAGGCTCCAGCCCCACTGTGACCCTGAATTGGATAAGCAGATGAAAATAGATGGATGGATGAATAGATACATAATGTGTATTAAATTTAAAATTGATTAAAGTTGCTTATATGGTACAGTCTACTATTAAGTTCTTATGAATTATTCAACCTAAGTACTGCACACTTAAAATCAGTCAGCATGGTTAGTGCTGTTTGTTCTGACAATTAGTTTCGCCATCTTATCAAGTGCAGCTGCTTAAAAACAATCGTTCAATGAACTCTACAATCTGGACTTACACATTGCAGACATGTGAAAAAGAAAGTTTTCACGGGCCTGCACTGATCATTAACAAGTATGAGCACCTCTATAAAAGCTGAAGTTTTGGTAGTTTGCTTTGGTAATTTGTCTGAAGAATTTAGGTTTGTGTTAACACAAAGCCACAATCTTCCAAGGAGTGAGCATCCCAGTAAATTCACCCCAAGGTCAATCTGTGTAATGTGCAGAGAAACTTCAAAAAACAAAGGCAACATCAGCATGGCTTGTTTGGAAGTGTTTCCAGAATAATGTCCAAACATGCAAACCAAAGTGGAGATATTTGGCCACAAAACACATCATATCAGTTTTTTCACATGACTGTATATTAATGATAGAACAGCAGTTATAGCTAGACTTGCGATCATTTTTGTCTCTGTGGATATAGTTCAGCCAAAGTATGTTAAAATGCGCTAATTTATGATATAAATGCTTTTCTTTTTCAGTGTTGAGTGATATCCCATTCATAACATATATTTATCTGGAAATGGCAATAATGACGTGTCCTTGGTCTTAAATGTGGTGCAGATGTTCTGCCATTTGTTTATGCGACAGAGATAATTACAAACAGCCGGTGCGTAACTCAGTGGTATATCGAAATAGTGTCCAAAATGAATCAACAGCTGCCTGCTCTTGTTCTCTCGTGAGTCCACTATATAGTAATATATTAGATGAGTGAGTGAACAAGTGGACAATTCAAACACAGCCTGGGATACTTGAACAGAGCAGAGCCAGCCTTAATTAGCACAGTTAGTAACACCTGTGGTGTGATGTTTGACAAGTCAAACATCTGCTGTGACAAAGACCATTAAAGGCTCTTTGGAAAAGAAGAAATACATAATCCAGTTAACTGTCATTGTATGTCTTTTTATAAAAAACAATAATTAAAATGGCTGGTTGTGTTATAGTTTGTGTTGTTTTACATTTTGGCCTGAAGTCTTTTGTTCAAAGCAACAGAGTAAGAGCCAGCATTCACTCTTTTAGCATCCCTGCACACTAAAACTTTTTGGAGCCAAGTTAAGCTACATAGCAAAAATATGTTAAACTTTTTAATGAACCTATACTGTGGACGAGTCTTACAACTAAAATCCTGACATTTGAATGAAACTTTAGAGTTAAATAGAATGATTTAGCAAGCAGCCACTAGCTTAGTTTTGACCTTGCGTAAGAAATAAATAAAAAATAAATGTAAGTGTTGTGCTCACCAAGCATCACTGTTGGGTGTAACAAACTCCAAAGTAATGTGTTACTGTACTACATTCAGTAATCACATACATTGCACTTACAATTTTGTTATTACTTGTGTTACAAAGGTTCCTTTATATGTTATAATTCATTTTCATTAATATTGCACGAAAGGACAAGAACATAATGGTAACAGTTAACAAGCTATGATGTCCAGTCAAACTCGCAGCATTGTAGCCTCCACTTCTATGTTTCTACAGTAGAATCTCTGGTGAATGTTTGGGCATTTTCGAATTATCGTATGTGTTCTCGTTAGGATAGGGATTTGTGTCAGCATGTGAGACTGAAACATGACATTTATATTGTTAATTAGGTAATTTGGCAATTATGTGACACTGCATTTCAGGCCAAGTAACTAAAAACTAAAGTTACAAGAAGTGTAATTATTAATTAATTAACTTTCTCAGACAAGTAATTAAGTAACGTCATGCATTACTTTTCAGAAAACAACCCCAACACTACTAAGCAACAACAACTCTGACAACACAACAGCATTTCTGTAATTAGCTAAAATCCACTTGTACATGGGTATTTCGATAGATGTAACTTTTTTGATGCATTGAGGCTCTTTGTAAACACGTAAAATGGATTTTAGGTTTTCAAAACCTCCTTCAAGCTGTAGATTTTATTTTAGTTTATGTGTATACTAGCATATGGTACAAGAATTCCTCTTTTAATGTCAAAGCTGTCCACCTATATCTCTTTTTTTGTTGTCAGACTGTGCTGCCTGTTTTTATTTTATGTATTCTGATTGGCCAGCATTTCTATACACTTAGAGTTATATTGCCATGTATTTGATATACTCTTAACAGTGCTTGACATTGTTTCCCCATTTAAAACAAACATATGTTCACAGGTGTTTAAAATTTGGCTCTTGGGACTTCTGCTTAAGCTGATCAAATATCAAAAGAGAGGCACTTGAGGCAAGTTTTTCCTTTTCATTAATTATATCTTGAAGTTTGAAATGTTATGATAATCACATGAAGGTGTAAATGTCCACCTTTGTGAATGGGACAGAGAGGAAGAAGACAAATACACAGAGTCTACACACACAACCTTGAAAGGAGTTCTCAGCCAAAGCAACAGTCGTGACTGTATGAATAATTACTTTCTTTTTTAAGGAGATAACAGGAACTCTATTTAATTTTAACAGAATACAGTAATTAGCAGTTAAATTTGCTATCAGTTTTGAACGACTTGGGGGGAAAAAAAGCCTTGACAGGCTGAGGCCCACTCGGGATGTTCATCGGTCATTGATGAGTGCTCTCCACAGGACCGAAGCAACAGCCACTGAATTATTGAACATAGCAGCGTCCCTAAGGTGAGGCGCTGCATGGAAATCTTCAGTCTTTGGGCCTGACAAAGAGAGAAGAAGGCTTGATGAAACATGGTGAGATGCTTACAAGCCATCCGTCACGCTACCTCCCAGGCCACATAGAGGCAGGATTGGATTTCCGGCCAGGGGGATTTGTCGTGTCAGACAGGGGAGCGGGGATTGAGCAATACTTCAAGAAGATGGTGTGATAAGAATAGTCATGATTGTTTCCAGAGTTTTCTAAATCTTCATGAATTAAATATTTTTCTGTATGAAAATCTAGTTTTCCACGTCTGTATTTGCTTTTATGCTGTAGACCAGCATGTATATAAGGTGCGCATATGTTGATGTGGGTATGTCTTTTATGAAATGCATACATGGGTAAGTTATGCGTCTGAGCCTGTGAGGCTTATGCCCGACCCAGGGCACAAGTCGTAATACTATCAGAGCTCTCCTGCTGAGCACCTGGTTTATTATTATTATATATCCCTGAACCTCAAGCTGCATATGAAACCTGATAACAAGTACAACCTCGTATTTATGTGCTGACTTATATCACACAGACTGAGCTGACAAGCAAACGTATACAAGATGTTATAAATTAGGACTGAAGGTGTAATATGTAAGATTCTTAGTTAAGAAAGGTCAAATTGAAGCAAAAAAAATCTATAGCGCTGTTAAAAAGTGTATGTATCTCCTTTCTTGATTTCTTATTTATTGTCCATATTTGTCACACTTGCATGTTTCAGATCGTCAAACTAATTTTAATATTGGGCATCCATGGGAGAGTTCAAGGAGAAAACCAATGCTGATCAAAAAGAACACAAAAGCTCATCTCACATTTACCAGAATGGTACACGGTAAATGCACTGATTCTTATACTGCACTTTTCTACTCTCCCAGAGCACTCAAAGCACTTTATACAACATGCCTCATTTACCTGTGCTTAAGTGCTTTCTATCTAACATTTACACTTCTATGGATGCATTGTAGAACAACTTGGGGTTAGTATCTGGCATATTTGGCATGCAGACTGGAGCAGCCAGGCATTGAACCACCAACCTTTAGAATAGTAGGTGACCTCCTCTACCTCCTGAGCCACAGCCACCCCAGAAAACATCTTGATGACAAAAGATGAACATTTTGGAAGCTTTGAGTCACATCTGACATAAAACTAATGGCATTTCATTCGAAAATAAATAAAAAGAACATCACAGCAACAGTCAAACATGGTGGTGGTAGAGTGATGGTCAGGGGCTGCTTTGCTGCTTCAGGACAACTTGCTGTAATTGATGGATCCATGAATTCTGCTCTTTACCAGAAAATCCTGAAGGAGGACGTCCGACCATCAGTTCATGCCCTGAAGCTCAAGAGCACTTGGGGTATGCAACATTTCTGCAGTCTAGGAAAGGAAGTGTGTGAAGGGCAGTAAGTATTGATGCGATGCAGTCACTTCAGTAGCATTTTGAATTAACTATAGTTTTTAGATGTTTTTCTTGCCAAAAGACCAAAGAGGACACATTTATTAACAGTAATGAAAGCAAACACTTCTTCTTCACCTTTAAAGTTATATAACAATCTATTTATTGCACAATTACTATTTTTAATGAACAACTCATTAGTTGAACGACCTGCAAGGCATCTGTCTGTCTTCCCACAACTCACAAGAATCACTACTGGTCCTTGGTAACATTTTAGTGAAACTTAGACATAGTGATCATGCAATGGGTATTTACCCAAACTGCGCATAAGGTAGAGCTCACATTCTTTTGTTTTATGGGCAACAACCTGTGAATTGTGATGAAATCGCAAGCATAGTACCAAGGTAAGGTACTATGTAGGGCAGGGCGATATGGCCAAAAATATTTATCACGATATATATTTGAAAATTTGCGATAACGGTATAACTGACGATATAATTGACGCGAGACAAAATACTTTACAACTCCACAACTTTATTAGTGCAAAAAAAACCCCAACCCCATCAATGTATTTTCACTGAAACAAGCAGCTGTTTTTTTATGTGCATTAAAGCTATATAAAAATTTAACAGTGCAAATGCAAATTCCTTGCTAACAGTTTAACCAAAAGGCATTTCCAGTGGAAATGGGCCGACATATCCTGAGCATAACCATGTATAATATAACGCCATAACCGCGTCAAATCTCTGTTAGCAAGTTAACGCGGATCGCCCCATGCGTCGGGCTGGACGGCGCTAATGCGTTGACGCCCTGCAGCCCCAGGTTTTTCGGCCCGCTTGCATATTCTACCAAAAATTGTGCTTTGGTGGGTATCTGATGGACGAAAACCAAACCAGTTCCACACCACTGAAGTTGGAACCATTTTTACAAACCAATTCTGGTTCATCTGTTTCATTTAACGATCCGCTTTCCCCCTTCTCATTCTCCGTCACCGCCATGCTTTTTC
>VUQG01019293.1:0-36338 GCA_015106755.1 Etia nguti | reverse complement strand
TTCTTGTCTTTATGTCAGTGGCTTCTATCTCCTCCTGTGGCCAACTTATTATACCAGCTGGGTACCTGATCACGGGCAGGGCGTAGGTGTTGACAGCCCAGATCTTGTTCTTACCGTTCAGCTGACTCCTCAGGACTTGCCTGACCCTCTGCAGGTACTTGGTGGTTGCAGCTTTCCTAGCGGCCTCTTCATGGTTCCCATTCGCCTGCGGGATCCCCAGGTACTTGTAACTGTCTCTCTCTCTCTCTCTCTCTCTCTCTCTCTCTCTCTCTCTCTCTATATATATATATATATATATATATATATATATATATATATATATATATAAAGATGTAGTTTCATGACTATTACAATATGTTCCAAGTTTTCCCATGGCTAGCAAGCTTTATAGATCACCCACACTAACTGATGCTCACGCAGTCATTTTGTTCTGGAAGCAGGCCTAAAATAAGACGGAAATTTCTTAGTTTAAAAAAGAGAAACAAGAGCTAACCCTAGTAGCCGTCCACTAGGGAAGGAGTTAAACTGTTGTGAACCTCCATTTTATGCACCTGTCAGTGCAACAACATGATTAGCTCATCTAATTTCCAGTTTGGCTGTTGATTGGCACTTTGGAAGCATGGACAGGACAACAGCCATCCAGTTTCCATGTAGATGTCTGCTAATTTTTTGAGTGTCATCCCTTATAGTGTCCGTGGAAGCACCCATTTAAATTTTCAGCACTGGTGGAGGACTGTGCTCTTCTAGTTTTCACATGTTGCATTTTATTTTCTCTTTGAACAGTTCTGATTAAAACTTTACATGTCCATGGATTTTGTGTTGTCAAAGGTACAGACTGGACTTTGGAAGGAAAAAGCAAGTATTTATGAACAAATTCTAAAACCTTTAAGATATTTTTGCTCAGTTGTCACCATGCCAATATATGGCGCAACATTAGATTTTTGTAGCTGGCAAAACATTTAATTCCCTGTATTACCTGTTTCTTTTTTTCTGAGTCACTCATGCTTAATTGATGGATACGAATCCCTTCATTAACCACATATGCTGCTCTGCTGTGGTGTTTTTATGGATACGCTAGGAGAGGCAGGAAGATGCAGCAATGACCATGTCTAAACATCTCTTAACTTGTGCAGTGCTTTCACTCAGGGGTAAATGGGGCATATTTTGTTTCTATGGTTACTATAGTATTTTCCTTCCCACGGCTATTTTGTATGATTCACAGTGTGTAGGTACACTGGAAGAAGTTACATTAAAGGCCAGAAAGGCACAGGATCTTCACTGCCATTACAAAGTTAAACTTTTATTTTACTTTTTATGGCAAAGTTTTGATGTAGCTATATTCTCATTAACTATACAATAAAGAAGGGCTTAAAACACACATTCAGAACTGTCAATGAATAAAAAATATCCTATGACTGTGGTCCTGCAATGTAAATATGAATGATAGTTCAGTTCTTGGATTCTCATTGATACTCCCTTTGGAGAAATGGCTGTTCACTATGAATACAGATCTTGCATCAGGCCACCTGCTGTGTATTTAAATTTGAGTCTTTTTGTCAAAGAAGCAGCACACCCACACAGGAGCAACAGCTGCAGATGATAACTGGCAATATAGATAGTAAAAAAAAAACTACAGTGTAGAAAGACAATCAGCAGAGAGGTCTGTGCATTGCCGAAAAAATGACATCAGTGAGTGAAAAGTTTTCAGCAGACTGCAGCTTGGGTTGGGTAACATTAAGAAATGTCAGCTGAGATCTGTTTTGGAAATCTAGAGTAAACAAAATGTCCTCCTTGACATTATGAAGAAATATCTCCCTTACACCAGAGCTTCAAACTAACTTTGCATTAGCAGAGAATGAGTTTGGATACTTTCCATTGTTTATTTTCCTCAATCAAAATGAGTAAAGAGTGGGCTAGGGGATGTAAACAGTAACATTTCAAATGTTGACTTTTAAGACTACCAGCAGTATAATTAAAAAGCAGTGTAATGTACAGTAACACACTTAGCACCTTGGTCTGTCTGTCTATCTGTCTATCTGTCTATCTGTCTATCTGTCTATCTGTCTATGTAACATTTACCATTGATTTATGAGATTATGCAAAGGTTCTGGCCACATGCACACATTTGATTATTGCAATATTCAAATATACACATGATGACAATATTCAAAAGGATGTTGTGAATGAATGGTTTACCATCAGTGCAAACCTGCCTCAGCTTGTCCACAAGTGAAACGTCTTATTTTTTCTTTTGGCAACTGCTCAAAGGAATCATGTTAAGAAAGATAATGGCATGCAATTGAAGGCTTTGATTTCCACGTTTTCTTGACTGCTGTCCTGTTGCATCTAGTTGGGGCGATTTTCTGTTTTACTGTTATCAGGCAACTATGTGCGAAACCATTTCAAACGCAGCATGACCTTTGTTTTGAGAAACGGGGCTTGCAGTCGGCTTTGATTTAAGGCAGATGTGTGGAAGTCTCCTTGGCGCTGGAACTCAAAGACCACATCAGGTCCAAACTGAGATTGAAATGTGTCGTGCCAAAGAGCAGATCAGAGAGGGTCGGTCTATCAGCAAAAGTTAAAGAATGAATTCAGTCTTTTCCTCCAAAGCTTTTAGTGATGGAACAGACTGAAACTTTAGAGTTATCGCTGAGAATACACGCACTGCAACATCTGGATGACCATAGCAGCCTATTGTTTATGTTCGTGTGATAAGATACACAATCTGCTCAAATTATAATGCAGCTTTGTGATTTAGTATTTACAAGCTAGGCAGTTAGCAAAAGAGGTCTTGACTTGGACCATACTTCCTTTTTGACCTCTCAGATTAAACAGCAGACCTAACATCTACACACAGACACACAACATAATCTGTTGAAGTTCGTGACATCAAAGATAAGTGAAAACAGCTACAGAAAGAATGCATCATAAAGTCGTACTGCATCTTTCTTTATATTTCCCAAACCCAAGACATGAAATATAATCAGGGGCTACAACAGAAACAACCACATGAGAGTGGTAAATGGCAGATTTAACAAGGACAGTTTCATTACTCACTGATGGCTGTGTTTGGTCTCAGTGCACTGAGGAAACACAGCTGACCCCAGTCTCTATACACAGTGTAGCTAAACACAAGAGACTGAAGGAAGGCACAGGCTCTGCTCAAGTACTCCAAAAAACTTAGCAAGATATACACTTACAACAGTGACCGCTGGGAGGTGGGGGGTGTCAGCATCATCCAGCGGCACACATTCAACAATGTGGTGGAAGTTTAGCTTGTGCTTAAACTATGGCACACCTTGTTGGCCTGAGATGAACTGTATATCACCATCAAGTTTACTTGTGATTTAACTTCAGTCCATTTAAGATTAGCCTCAGTGCACCGGAGCTGTTTCCATCTCTTCAGCTGATAATGTTTGTTTATTGTTTTATGTGAAAGATTGCAGCCAGTGCAATTATTGCAGAACATTAAAACGGCAATTGCCAGATCAGATATGCCTTCTACGCCTGCACTGAATAGCTGCTTTCATTTCTCTGTTCATTTACAGAAATCATTCAGCGACCAGCGTTGAATCTGTCCCTGTCATAATAACAATTATGCAGATCTTTTAGAGTGGCAGGAAGATTATTGTTTCACATTTTGAGATTTTATTTATTTATTTATTTATGTGACTGAAAAAACATTTACTCCACAAATAAGAGGCCCTCTTGAGCCCTTGCTGTTTGTGTCTGTCAGCGCGATTACCAAAAAGGGCCAATTCGAGCATCGGATTTCATTTTTAATGTTTAGCAGTCATGTTTCTCTAAAAAAGTTACCCACAATATATTTTTGGTCTTAAAAGAATGCAGCCATCACTTTGAATTGATATTTTGAGTTGTGGTCCATGGTGTTGCAGTGACTTGACGTCTGTGTTTTTTCTGTCATACAAGAAGTTATGCATTTGCAGAGTACAGTATTTTAAGCTTCTGTGTAACAAATATTAGTAAGTTCTGAACTATCGCTGTTGCTTTGTCACCTTGTGGAAAAAGGAACTCGATTTCCTTTTCTGGCTTTTGTTTCCATTTTGCGGCAAGCTCTTACCAAAGTGATTGTTTAAAGTTTTGCATCAGTGAGCGTGTGATATAGCTGCACCTTTAGGGCCAATCAAACAGCTTCTTGAATACACTCTTACACCTTTGTGGCCCCTTTTTACTGTAGCCACTGATTTCGTCACAGCAATTTTCTGAATCCCTATATTATGGTTGCAGCTTTTCCAAATAAATTCTCCTCTGCTTTTATGCAGAGTAAATAACGTAACATCAAAAAAGCTGCAGTGTATATGTAAAAATGCACACATGTTGCTGTGTTTAACGGTTTATTTTTCAAGCAAATTTGACTGTTTGTATGTGGTCTCTTTTAGTGGTCTTCTGGGCTTTTGCCTTGTGTGTTTTTACTGGCTCGAATCAAAAGGAATTTTCCTTCACACAATTAGTCCATACCTGATGACTCAGGCAAAATACAAGCATGGAAAAGCAGCGGTTCCAGTCAGTGAATACACACGGGATAAGCTAATTTATCTGTGTTAGTAGTTTGGCACTTTGGCAGATAGTGGAAAATTGGAATCATCAGCATGAATTTTGATTTAAAAGACTTTTTAAATAAATAACTAAATATTCTGAAAAACACGCTGAAGTCATTGACACTGAAAGACAAAGAAATATTCTTTCTCTATCGCTGTTAATTTAGAGTAGGCTCTAAATGAAAGAGCTGAAGTTACCGATGGGTTATGGACTTGACTTGTAGTTGGTGTGCTGGATAGGGAGAGTGAATCACAGTTCACACACTGTGGGTGTGTGGCCTTATTGCAACTTGTGCTCTCAGATGATGAGGCACTCCTGCTTACAAGGGCACTTCACTGGAGAGAGGCAATACAGCTTAATCACAGGCACAGGCCTGTTTTAGCTGCTGCTCAAATCCACACATATATAGCTTTACTTTGTTAACACCCAGTGTGTGATTGGCTTGGTTTATTTGTTTTTCATTTGGTGTTTGATAGCAGGTTCACACGGAAGTTATACAAGGATTTCCATAAAAACATGAATAGAGGTGGGGCTTTGCCCCCATTGGAAGTCCTGAACTTTTAGGAAATTTAGCTTTTATGAAATTTTAGGAGAAGCTATTTACAGTTAAAGAGAGAGCAAAGCCAGATAACTTTCCATCTTTACAAATTCGTAACAAAAAACATTACGAACTAATGGATATCCAGTTATCCTTCTGGATCCAGTTAGTCAATTCATTCATATTGGAATTTTTCAAACTTGGCAAAGACATGGAGTCTCAGACAGCTCTTTTTTTATGTGCCATGTTAATGCACTGCCTCTAACTATAGTGAACTTCATGTTCTCAATGTGATATTAAACTGAGGAGCTCCTGCTGAGTAATTAAGAGAAATAATTGTCTGCAGTTGTACAGCAGAATGTTTTAACGGTACCCTATGTTTTTCTGTGCTTTGTAAGTGGTACCGTGCTCCTTGAACAGTGCCTGAGGCTATAAAAGATGATGAGACATGTCTGCATAGAAGGATGGATGCTGATGCAATTATATATGAAAGGTTGCCAATCAGGTTGATGCCAGTGAGGGGCGGAGTAATGGAGGCTTCCGTTGCTATACAAAATTACTGTCATGCTCTTTTTGACAATAGAAGAAGAGGAGGATTCTGGAAATATGTGTTTTGTGTATTTTAACAAGGTCATATACAATTTTAATGAACAAGGGTTAAAATACTATAAATGTAGCATCACTACTTATATTTAAAAAAAACTGCTCAGTGTAAAACTGTCAGTAAGGTTTACTTCCGTTCCACTATAATTAAAGTCAAAGTTAACAAAACTGTAGCCATATACATGTAACTGCACATCATCCAAAGACAAGCTTTACTGATTTAAGCCCTCTGCTTTATAAAGCTTGCTTTAGTTGCTTCAGGAATTCCAAAAGGATTCTATGCTAAAATATAAAGTATGAAGTATTACTAAAGAAGATAGCCACAATGCCCAAAAGTGCTGAGAGTTTCCGAAGTAAACTGAAATGTGAACTTTGAATTTAGCTTGCCACCAAATCGGTTATTCTTCAGAGTCAATGTTAAACTTGGTATTGATAGAATAGAAGTTGTTTTTATATATCATGTGCTTTTGGACTTGTGTTTGTTATTTATTTTTGCATGGCAGCGAAATATCAAAGTATATTACCATTGTGACTGTGTACATTCAGATGTAGTGCACAGCTTCCCCGGGAGCTGCTTTGTAGCAGCATCTGTTGTACGCCATGCTTCCAATTATTTGGCACAAACTACTCACGTTTTTGTATTTGATATGAAACTGGCGTTTCAGACATACATGCAAGCTCCAGGAATTCTTTTTTGTCATCAACAAGCTAGGACTGGACTTCATTTAATTGGCAACCATACAGAGAGCTAAGGAGAACCAGACAAGTACCTGTCAGTCTAAAGAAAAGTTGAATCATAACAAAATTCAAGATGACAGTAATCCAGAATGCAGCTGTATGCTTACACCACCACCTCTCTACAGTGGACACCATTTTTTCACTTTCTGTTCTTCTGGATGAAGGTATAAGTAGGTGGTCTTGGCAGAGATTTTTATTTATTTTCTGTTTTGTTTTTTGCATGAACAGAAACCTTTACACACTGGTTCTACTCCAATGGGCCATAAACCATCTGTAACCTGTCTGAAGAATTTAAATCTGGACTGCCAGATTCTGTCCATCCACCTGTGGAACAGATTGCTCAGCAATGAGGATATACAGCTGCTGTGCTTCGCTGATGAACACTTTAGCGCCACATACCACTAAATGGAAAAAAAGGAGATACTCAACTCAACATCATCCACCACAATGGGTGAGAAATGTCTGTCATGCAGACTTTCCACTGGGCACTTTCCTTTGTTGCTTTAAAAAAAATCAAAAGTCATTTTGGCCTCATATACAAGACTACACTCAGACATAAAAAATGTGCTTGTTTAGATCACATTATATAAAGAATGATAAGGATGTACTATTTAGCAAAGATTTTAACTGTTTAGTTCCCTTTTTAAAAGCAAAATGTCAAAAATTCTTCATTGTCAGCAGCAACAAAATTACATTATTAATTATCCGTGGGTTTTGAACTGTTGGTGAGATGAAAAGCAATTCACAGATGTCACATTCCCTCTTCCAGCCTGTGATAGACATGTTTTCCATTTTATCACCCAAACAACTGATCGACTAATGGGAAAAAAATAGATGATTCAGAGATGAGAGTATTCATTACATGCAGACTAAATCTGGAAGCGTTACGAAAACATCTAGGGAGAGTCTGTGCAACCTTCTTTTCTGGGAAAGTACCTTATCAGGTCCTGTCACCTTGATTAGCACATTAGTTTAAAAGTTCAGACACAATTTTAAACATAACTTACTTTGGGACTTTATAGTAAATAAATTAAAGATGTGATGAAATACATTCCTTTCATGCATCCAATTTTTATGAATTAAAAAAAGCACATAATTAGCATACTTAACAGAGCTGTCAATATGCTGTTCCTTAGCATGAGTAAAGTTCAAGAAAGCTTGGACTTTTTATTTTAACTTGGTTTAAAAGTAGAAAAACTGGGACAAAGAGCTGCATGGTTATTTAATTTAATTTATTTTTTTGGTATAGTCAGTGCTATTTTAACCACAAGCACACTTTGTGCTCACTGTCCTACGTCAGAAAACACAGCAACAAGTTCTCTTTAAAAGCTTTATTGACTGAACTACACTATTTGAATCAACTCCTGCTGCTTCTTTAAAGATACTCCGAAAGACTAGAAGACTACATCTGCTCCAGATGATGGAGTGTAAAATTGAAAATGATCTTCCAGTGACAGAAAATGAGCATTTGGCAATGCAGCGAGAGCTTGAGAAAAAAATCATCTGTTTTTATTTGCTGTCCTTTTCAGATCAAATATAATTCAGTTAATCAGTGAGACCAAAGTCCTCTTAAGAAAACAGCCTCTAATTTTATAGCTGTTTATCCTTGTAAACTCCCTACTGCTCCCATCGTTTGAGTAAAAAGAAGTCTTTTTGTCAGCTGTGCATTTTGGTTTTCATGTCAGCTGATAACAGTAGACTAACTGCTCTGTTCCTCTATGTATTATTTAGCTAAAAAGTCAACTCTTTTTCGGTTAGTAAACTCACTATACTTGGAAAGTGTTTAGCACTCCACCAAAGTCTGAGTGAATTTCTCAGGAATGGGTTTAATAGAGGAAAGGAAATGAGTTCTTTAATATGTCCAAAATGAATCATATGTTAAAGTTTTGGTTTAATTTCTAAAAGCAAATTTTATCTAAAAAGCATAGCGAGTTGTCTCCAGGTTAATCACCTGCTATTATGCCAAGAATGCAATAATTTGTCTTAACTCTGTGGTACACATAATTTGAGAAAACTACCCTGCAGCTAGCTCCTTGTTTCCAGCCCAACATACCATGCAAATACACAAAGTCTGCAGGAATGCTTTGAGAACGTTACCTAGCCCAAGGAGACGAGTGCAGGTCTGACCGCTGCTGTTGTAACCTGATGAGGCTAAGCCTCAACAGTATCTGAGGAGATGAAGCAGATGATCAGCTCCCTGTTAAACTTCAACACTAAACCCCTTTTCTAGGAATTCTTGGCAGGTATTTACAGGAAAATAGAGAAACAGGAAATATTAAAATCATCATGGGCTGCATGTAAAAGTTTATCTTGTGCAATACCTGTTCTCCACACTAACAAGAAAAATCTTCACAGTTCTACAAAATTCCTTTGTTTTATCTGTAAATTGATTAGAAAGTATACATTACATACTAGACTACTTGTATGTATGTGATATACATTGAGGCTATAGTAGTTCTATGCAGTGTAGATGATGATAAAGTAGTTCTCTACCTGAAAAAAGCTCTAGTTTCTCTCACTGACGTACGACTCCCCACGCTTACTGAAATATATTCCAGTTTGTGTCCAACTCCAGAGAAAGCCAAGAGGGGGAAGAGCAAATTCTTCTGTGAATTATCCCACACAGTCCTTTCCGAGTCTTGCACTTGTTTGAAAATTGTTCTGAAAGTAAGTGAGAAGCTCTCAGAGGCTGCAAGCTCTGTGTGACTCGCCAGTGCTTCAGGTCCTAGTGCCTGCCCCTCATCCTCTTATGGTTCATAATTCTCTGTATTGTGTGTTTAAGTATAGTAGCTCACATTCAGTCGTCAGTTTGTCTGTTACTAGTCCAGTACAGACTGAAATATGTCCACAGCCATATCTAAGGGTACTCAAATTACTGTTTTATTTCTTGAACTTGATGATCCCTTACGACTACTCCCACGTGACAATTTTCATATTAATGATCATAAAACTGATTTCACCAGTGAGAGATCTTAGCCAGTGGTGCCAGTTTCAGTAATTATGCAAATGTATTGTTTATAAGGTTGGGCAAATTTGAAGAAGTCACTTGGGTGAGTGATGAAACTTCTCTCCCACTGAAAACACAATGTCCAGATGAACAGAATCAGCTTTCTAGGATTTCTTTGCCTGGATGATTGAGCATCAAGACGTGTCTATAGTAACTACTGTCTTTGTGGCAGGGTCAAAATAAAAGGACCAACCATAAACATGGTTAACACATGTTCCATGTGTTACACAGCAACAATATTGATGGGGTTTTTCAAAGCCCCTGTAGCAACTAATGTTGTACTATGCTGTGACTGAAACAAGCCAAACCAGTTGTTCTCCAGCCGCGACCCTCTTAAGGCATAGAGCCACTGCGGGTGACCAGGGAAAAGCAAGCATATGATTCTTGTAGGTGAAATAAATAAGAGTTTGTTGATCCTTCCATTCCAACTTTAATTTCACCAGTATTCAACTTGAATCTCTCTCTCTCTCTTCCTTAAAGGTTTGAAAGTAATAAATAAAATGGGCTAAACATCAGCATTTTAGCATCGTTATTGTGAGCATGTTACCATAGTATTTTTCCATATTTTGCCCAACTGTTTTCCATTTGCTAATTTGTTACAACAAACCGCCATTTACAAGTCTCTTTTGGCAGCTACAGTAGCTCACTTCTGTTTTTCTATCTAAGCTGAAATTGTTTTAGAACTAAATTAAGAAGAATTAAACATCCTGCTCTGGAAGCTTCACAGTTGGTCTGTATCTCATTATGTAGCTGCAGAGGAGTCATCCTCTGACTATGATGTAATATTAAAAAAAAAACAATTCTGTATTTTCAAAATTTCCCACAAGTATTGTTTCAGCCAGTTTAGTTTTGTGATGTTCTTCTTCTTATAAAGTGAGATAGCAGATGTTACTTAGAGACAGATGTTATCATTTTCTTTGCAATTAATAGTTTTCCATTGCAGATGTGCTAATTTGACTAAGATTGAGGTCTGTTTTATTGAACTTTTGAACTCTAATGCTGGAATAGATAATTATTTTGTCTTAAAAATAAATGCAAAACACCTTGATTTTATTTAGTGTATTAATTTAATCTAATACATTTCTTCGTCAAGTCACTGCCAGTGCTTATTTTCTCCCAGATGGTAAATTTGTTAATGTTTTCTTCTTTAAGCTAATGTAATTGTTAACAGCAGCTCTTAGATTGAAACGAGATAAAGTTACAGAATGTTTGAAACACTGAGAGAGTGTGAGCAAATAGTGCTAATGTTTCAAGAAGAAAATTGTGCTTAAAGGTGAGATAGTGTAAACTAATCCAGGTGTGGAAAAAGTACAGATGTGGCAGTGAGTGTTTGGATCTGTGTGACCTTTCTTTCCCATCTGACCTCAACAAATTCAACAAAAATTCACGGGATAGTCTATGCTTTATTTTTTTTTTCTTTAAAGTTAGATAATTATCCTTTTTTCCATTTAAATAAGCACTTCACTGTGTACCTATTTATGTCACTACCAGTCTTTCACATCTGGATCCTATAAGAACATATGGAAGCAAAATCTGCTTACCGTATTACATTAGGATTACGCTCTGGCTTTGATTATTGCTCTAAACCTTTCATGGCATTGCTGGTATTTTTAAGAGTGGCCATGGCAGTGATCTGAAAAGCAACCTTCTGGTTCTCCTATGTTTCCTTGTAGCTTTTCTGTTTTTACATAATGACTTGGACCCAATTTGCCATCCATCGACGATACAATTCGTCTTCACTTTAGGGTATATGCATGACCAGACACCCCCGAGAGACCCATTAGATGAGTGGCTTCTTCCTGCTTTGGAGCTATTGGGCCTTGGGGATTTGGGACCTGGCCTGCCACTGACATCCTGTGAAACTCATTTACATAAACCTATTTAGTCACTCATGCCAAACCAGACTCTTCTGCTGTTCATCATAGTTTTTGGACATCTTCAGACATGGCCGGGAATTCATGTAAAAGCCTGGAATAAACGTATCCGAAGAGGAAACATGGCTGTTTTTATAGGCAGCTCAGTGTTTAGACATGACCTTGCAGTTTGGACACATTTTTGTGTGCTCTACTTACCAGACAGGTTGTGGGAGTGAAAGAAAAAAGCATTTTAAATGACATTTATTGTTACATATTGTAACATCTCATTGTGTTAGTCTTTTAAATTGGCAGATGTGGGATCAGTTTGCATTTTATTAAGTTTAAAGAGTCTTTCTTCCAGTAACTGTGGTCTTTTCTAAAGGTCAGGATGGGATATACTGTACATTTACTGTACATTTATTACGTTATCTTTGATCAACATAATTTGAGAATCCAGATCTGTTCTTATATAAGTGGATGCAGGCTAGTCATGGAATGATTTGCTGTGTTATTGGAGATAAGCTATTCAGTGTGTGCATGGGACATGAAAGTAAGAGTATTATAGCTCATGTTTACAGTAGCTCCAGTGGGAATGTGAAGGGATTGTGTGGTTTAAAAAAAATAACACCACTTATTTCAACATGCGTTCTGATAACATAATAGATGAATCAATTATAAAATACATGAAGTGTTGAAAACAACAAAGAGTAATAACTTGGGCCCCACTTTGTCTCTCTTTCCAGTATAAACTTGGATGTATCCTTATGGCCTTACAATAATCCTCCAAGATAGACAAGTTCTTGGTAAAGAAATTAAACCTAGGAATGAAAAAAAGTATTGATACACATGCAGCATTAAAATAGTGGATCGCTTCCAAACCTAAATTAGTTCTGGTTAACACCGTGTGAACTACCAGTGACTGCAGTGGTATTTGATGGTGGACCACAGTCCGTCAGTCTGTTGGTTTGTTAAGAATCACAGTAACTCCCAATTTCTTCAAAGAAAGAAAGTGTGCGCACTTAGGCAATCCACATCTGGGCTTCATCAGCGACATCAGCCCAGGCCCAGCATTTCAACAGACAGCTGACTTTGGTGAGCCCAGCAGGAAGTGAGGGCTTAATCTTCATTCTATGAAACATTCAGATTTGATTACCACAAAGACAAAGCAGAGTCAGATGAGGAGCAGGTCATCTTTCTCAGCCAGAATTAGCATTCTCCGTCAACAGTGTACTTGCACTCGTTTCAGCCCAGCATCATCATGTTCAATCTTCATCTGGGTGTGTGAAGAAATTGAGGGCCAGTCAGTTTAGAATTGGCAGCTCATACACTCTGTTCCAGGACTTAAAATATATTGTTAATGTAGCCACAGCTAATTTAAGTATAGGCTACATCACAGCCCACGGTAGCCTACTTAATCTGAAACACAAGTGCTAAAAATGAGAATCTTTTAAAATGTACCTAAGTGCTTTTCACAGATTATCTCAAGATTATCTCAAGCAAAATGAGCCACCTGACCTAAGTAGTGATCTGAAGGATCTGCGCTCAGACCAGCCAAAACCAGGCTAAGCATGTGCCCTGTGACCTCCACTCAGCCCAGCTCAGATTAGCCTGGGGCCACCAGGCAGACAGTCTTTAAGGAAAGGCTCTCTAACCTCAGAGGACAATGGCTGTGTTGTCTATGACAGAAAGAACCATTCCTGCATTGGATTAAATTTCTCTGAGAGTAGAAGAATTCAAAAAATGTATCCTCTGTTCTACGTAATTTCACATCAAGCTTTTGGAGCCTTTACTGTCTTGGCTACTCAATAGTTCTCGAATCCATGTTTGCAGCTGGCAAAACATCTGGAATTTAAAGTCCCGCCACAATTTCCCTTCATTTAAAATTTAATGGTTTTATATCTTTTTATAGGCTACACCAGGTCCTCGCATGTGTGCATGTGTTGTGTTCGGGCTGTACTGTACTTCCTGTTCAGCCATGTCTGTTTCTGTGAAATGACATGACTCTGAGCACATCTGTGTTTACAGCTGTGTGATGATGATCGAGGGATCTATTCTCTCTTGTTTGTGTTTGTTTAGAAAGAGTTTGGTGTGTGTTGTTGGTGGGAGGTTGTGTCGCTCAGAGAGAGCTGACTGCTGACAGATGAGTTCTCATTTGCCACAGATGTCATGCGGATGTGCTGATGGTGTTTCATTATTTTTCTCGCTGGTTGTTTCCCTTAAGGCGGGATGAATATCTAATGTCACACTGTGTAGATATGCTTCAAACCTGTCTCTTATTGTGTGATCTCTTTAGAACAATATACAGTTTTATTTCTTTATTTATTTTGCTTCCAACTACATTTACTTCTGTTTTTTCACTAATGTGACCCATTATTTGCGATTACAAATGGCATCAAATGATGGAAACATTACTTCCGAATATTTCTCTTATAAACAAATTTTTTAATTGATATTCTTCTCATCAGCCACTGGTTTCAGCTGCTTTTTTCTACTTCAGCTCCTCCAGCCATATCACAACCTTGAATTGAGTAAGCATGGATGGATGGATGGAACTAACCTGATATATGATCTTTCACTTTTTTGCCACCATCAAGGTATAAATATGAGACTGATTTAAAATACAACCAAGAAATTACTGCAGAAAGAAAAAAGGAACTAAATGATGCAATGAAGTTTAAGCACACAGTATATAGATTGTCCGTCACAGTGGAATTTAGTCAAGATAGTCATTGATTTCTAAAAGATCTCAGTGCCAGAGGATATACGTCAGTCAAAGTAATACTCAGCTACAATAGGGGTTTGTGGTATTGTCTGCCACTCTCTACAAGGCACTATATCTCTGAGCTGGCTCGACTCCCACCACTGATGCCCTCCGGCACTGATTCAGTGGCCACTGCCCAGCAGTTTAGTGCTGAAGGATGGTATACTGAATCACTCACAGTTTGACAGAGGAGTCTGCTGTGACATATACCAAGATTTTTCTGTGAATATTTGCTGTCATGCACTTGGAATGTTTCCCAACATTAAATGTACTTGTTGTAAATTGACTGTTTAATTCAGCACAATTTCCTCAGTCATAGATACAGACTTCTTTGTAAAGTCTCAATCTCATATTTTATAGCATTTTTATGTTTTTTTTTCTTATAAACCTAACATAGTTTTAAATCTTAACAAACAACCATAGATGCAATTTCCATTTTTGCACTTCTTCAATCTGCTCTGCAAAGAGCCGTAAGCTCTTCTCACTTAATCATACTGGAAATGCATTTTCACTGCATATATACATTTTACAAAAATGTATAAGCATATGTAATTGCTTTTATTGGTTGACTAAAATAACCACACAAAAAAAATCACAAAAAAATATTTCACAAACTCTGTTTTCCTTTCATCTATTTTAGCTCTCTATATTTGATCAAACAAGTCCTTGGGTTTGCCTATTCCATTACTTTTATATTGATCAATGAAAACCTTTAAAGGCATCGTATAAGCTTGACAAGTAGTTTAAAGCATATCAGAAGAGCCCAGCCCTCTCACCAGGCCTATTTTCATATCTGTCCTCAGCTAATCAATTCAAAGATTGGCCTTGAAATCAAATATGGCTGATGCAGGTCACTTTGTGCAAGGGCTGGCAAGGTTTTAGCCCCTGGTGTGGGTTAGTGCCTATTATACTATTGCCCCAAGGCATTAAGGACCTCCCACTACCATGTGAACATGCATGCATGACACACACACACACACACACGCACACACACAATCACACACAGAGGATCAGGTGACACTCTAGCCTTTGAAATGTTGTATGCGATCAAGCCTTCCGCCTCTGCCAAGTGAGTAAAATGCAGGCCTGTGTCTTTTTATAGGAAATTTCTCTCTACTATCATATTGCAGTTGCAGAAACACGAACGGGGTAGATACACTAAATGCTGTACACTTATGGCCAACAAAATGTACTTTTTTTCTCTTTCCCTACCAAAGGCCTCCTCACAGAAAGAAAGAAAGAAGATACAATTTTGACAGCAGCAACAATGTATGAGGCCAACTTGGAAATAATTTCTTAAAATGTAAAACTAGACTTTCCCTCATAGCAGCACTGTGTCATTGTGGTTATTTGGAGATTCTCTCTGTAATTATCTTTCAATCTGTTAGCTATAATCATGTTGTAGTATGTTTTGGACTACTTGGAAAAGCTTCATGTTCTATGTTGGTGAACAATTCTCAAGTGACAGTTGTGGATATTGTGTTTCAGAAGTTGGTCTTGGTCTGCTTTTCATGCCTGCTCAGTATCCAAGGAATTTATTGTCATATTGGCCCTATAACACTTTTTTTCTAGTGTTAGTTTATATTCTCTAACACATGTAAACTGCAGTTTATGTGATACAACACTTTCTTTCCCTAAACTTTATTCTTCCACATACAAACCATATCCTGATGGTATGGATAGTGAAGATGTGAGAATCAGTTGTGATGGAGGTAGGAGAAAGGCATTAAATATATTCACAATTTGTCAGAGCCTTCCAGTGTAATGTACAGATTCAAAGTAACCTCTGCATTTTCTGGCGCCTCAGCATTGTAGTAACTATGGGTACTGCTCTCCCCCCCCCCTAAATTTTAAGTCTATGACACATTAGATGGAAATCATTGGGGATTATTTTTACAAAGGGTGATTTCAGAGTAGGGATTGCTTTGGCATGAAATGACTACCCATACAGTAGAGCAAATGTGGGTATTTTTTAAAGCAATCACTCAATTTCCCTGAGTGTCATGTCATGGTTTGTACTAAATCCAAAATGAACCAAAGGACATGAACAGTATGGGTATGCAGTTTAACTTCCAATGGGGCTTCTAGATTTCATTTTTTTTCTAAAAATAAATGTGAATGCTGTTTAAAATCATTTAAACCCTATATTACCAAATGGTAGAAAAATGTTCATATATGCCTATTTCAATTTCATGCCAACAATATGTTTTTTAAATAAAGGATGGACAGATAAAATATCTGAACCAAGGAAAAATTCTGAAAGCCCGTGTTAAAGAAGGCTTACTACTTTTGGGATCTCAGATATTCCCTCATTAAAAAAAAAAGTACATTTATGTGGTAGAAATGATGGCGCTGGTTTAGTAAAACCTTTATTTCTGAACACAGTTTCCCAGCAGATCTTCCTTACTGAGGCCCAAGCTCATTTTACATTGTTTCCCACACAAAGACTTTACTTAGGCAGGCAACCCCGGTAACAGCTGCCAAAGTATATTTACACAATCATTTAAGCATTTTTTAATTTATTTTTTTTTTTATCACTGTAAGAGAACAATGATGTCCTCTTTGGAGTTAGTAATGGACAGTCCCCTTTCTGCTGTTTTGAAAGATAGCTTGAGCAGCAGCCTCTGTAACCTCCGTACCACTAGGCTGGCCGTTTAGTTTCCTGTCCAGTGAACTGTTGTAGCAGGTGACAGCAGTCTTTCCTCTGCTCCTTGAGAGATCGACTATGAGCTGAAGTGCCACTCCAGCCTGCAGCAACCTGTGAACTGGTACCACTACTGCAAGCTCATTCAGGCAAAGGAAGATGCTGCTCATTTAACTCAAAGCCAAAGCACATGCTGCACATATTACAACACAATTGGTTTGTAGCTAAAGAGCCTTGAAGTTAAAATGACCTGCCTGCAATCTTGACCTTTTACTCATCGAAAGCATTTGGCGCATTATAAAACACAACAGAAAAAGGCCCTGGACTGTTTAGCAGCTGAAACCCTATATCAAGCAAAAACAGCAAAACATTTTACTTTTAGCACGACAACAATTGTTCTCCTCAGTCTCCGGGGTGTTCTTAGAAGAAGTGATGCAACTCAGTTGTAAACATGAAACAACTTGCTGGCATTAAATATAACTTAGATGCAATGTGTTTTTGCTTTAATTAGTTAAGTTGCTTAAATGGTTTTCAAATGTTTGCATTCTGTTTTTATTCAGATTTCTGAAAACATCCGAAGTTTTGGGAAAACTGGGTTGTACATCTGAACACTGACAGGTACATAATTCTGAATAAAAATATATACTTCAATAAAATACCTGAGGGAGTACTGAAATGTGTGTTGATCACCAGAAAACTTTCAGCTAGAACAGCTCCTTCTAACAAATGTCTTTCTTAATACCCAAGGGTAAAGCTTTAGTCAAGCTAAATCAATTTCAGTGAATTGTAAGAAAATAACATTACTAGTTGTCAGTATATGTGAAAACTGTTGCATTACAAGCAGGAAAATCACTACTGTGCACACAAATAAGATTCACTAGATTCATTGAAAATACATACATTTATTTGTATTTATGGCTCATGACACAAACTGTGAAACTCAAAAGTATAAAGCTAAAAAAAAACCTGAAATCTGTTAAGCACATTATTTAACTTTATTAATGGGGTTTCTTTCATAAACATATGGCACAGAATCCATTTTTATTTTTTGTACTTGATGTCATGCAACTAAACTTAATTAGGCTCACGTGTACCATGAAAAATAAATACGCAAGATAGCTCCCAAATATTTGGCAATCTGGACACCAGATGTGTCCATTCTGTCTTACATGATAGTCAACATGACTGCAGACCCAGTTGGAGAAATGTATGTTCTCAAAAACTAGATGTAATGTGGATGATTTATGAGATCTCATTTTCTCTGGTCAGTTGCTGGTGTCTCAGTGGTCCTGAATGTACACTGTAACCTTCTGGAACATAAAGGATATTCAAACAGGTTTTATCACTCTATCAGTTCACATTGCATACATTTCGTTGCACCAAGTTTAGGTTGGTTACCTTCAGGGATGTTTTAATCTGAAAAGCACAAACCTTTGTGTACCACGCTCAACTTTAAATTTGTGTCCTTGCTTTTAAAGACCCTGAGCTCTAAGGCTGTGGTGAGCAGACTTTCAGTTTAAATATTCCTAATACACGCTGAGGTGGGTGGGTCACTTTTCCACATGGGAAAGGGTTATGATTAAAAGCATTGCCAAGCTTTTGTTGTCATTTTCAAATAATCTTTCTCATGTCTGTTTCAGTCCAGCAGCGCTGCTTCTGAGTGGCCACAGGATTGAAACAAGATGGCTAGAATACATCACCAGTCTTCCAGGAGTGTGAGGGACTGTTGAATTAGCAAAACCTATCTGCTGCCCTCCTGTGGATTCATGGTGTCATTGTTTAGTATGTATAGATATAACTTAAATATGGCTTTCTGCAATGATCCTACTTTTATTTAGACTTTTATTTAAATTATGATGTTGCAGGTTTTCTTTTAATTGCAGTGGAGTATGTCACACTCTATTGCATCATTTCTTTAAGTCCTTTTGAAATAGTTTTTAGAAATGTATATAAGATGCTAATAAAACTTTTTGATACTTAGATGTTCATACCAATAACATTCCTTTTGATTATGTCATCTGTTTCCAAGAATGTTAATATACGTGAGAGTAAATGTATAGCGTAACACTTCCTGTTTTGATACCTATATCCTCAGAGGAGCAGTGACAGGGCAGGTATGTCTGTCCAGCTGCTCATTAGAAGAAAGAGCAAATTAATTCTCCCAAGGACTTTTTGTTCTTCATTGTGAGAACAATAACAACAACAACAGATCCACAGATTGCTACTGGAGAACTCAAAATTTGTTATTTAAGTTTTGTTTGTAAAGGAGTTTTGCCAAGATCATATTACAAGGGATTTGTGGTAGAAAAGAGAATGTCAGCAGCAGCAACAGCAGAATTAGCAGCAGCAGTATGGCATGCAGAATGAAGCCCTGAAGGTATGAGCGACTTCATCTTTGTGGCAGTCCAAGGCTAGAATTTATTATGATCTGACCAGATCTAGACATGCAGAGGAGTGCGTCAGATGATGCAGTTGAGTGTTCAGAAATTGACAGCTTTATAGGTTACTTACCTTTGAACAAAGCCTTTATTCATACTCAGGTATTGCTGCATAGTAATGATGACTATATATAGACAGCTGCATGCTTTTCGTGCTGCACCCAGTCTCAGTGGAGTGCAATGTAATGTGGGATGTAGTATGTAGGACACAGTGTGGTGGAAGTAAAAATCAATGGATGGCATAGTACACTGTCAGTCTCTCTCCACTAATCAAAGGACAGTGATGCACAATTAAAATTCAGTTTAAATCCAAATGACAAATGACAAATTTTTGAAATTGTATAAAAAATGTTAACGTTATTCTAATGAGAATCCAAAACATTTCATTTTGCCTCCCTTGAGACTGTATCAGGCATACTTTTGACCATTGTCACAGCTTAGTGTCAGTTTGAGTTCACTGATGCTAAATGCAAACAGATTCAACTGATTGTATCAGCCATTCAGTAGATCCATCGATTTCTGAAACCATCATCCAGTAAAGTCTTGCTAGCTGATTTACAGTTTGAGCTGACTTGACTTAACTGTTAAAATCAATAAAACAGTGTAATGAGCATCTTGCTTTCGAAGGGTTTTTCATCACATAAAGTTGCCTCTAATTCGCCAGGGAAAAATCAGGGGGAAATAAACTGCTGGCGTTTTGGCCCAGCAATCTGCCGGCTGGATCAGGTGTTGGTAGTAAACAACTGCCACAACAAACAAAGTATCCCAACTTCCATCACATAGAATCAAATAGCCTGAAGAAAATATAAGAAAAATCAGAGGCTTAATAATTATTTCTCAGTTTTGTTTGAGGACATATTAAAAAATTACATCTTAAGTACAAGTGATTAACTTGATTGTTCAGAACTTTTTTGTTTTTTTGCATTTACTGTTTATTTTTCAACTGTTTACTGGTGGCATTTTCTTTGTACTTGAATCCAGCATAGTTCAAATTCCCTTTGAGTTATAGATCACCTGAGCTAATACAAGTGTACTCTGGCCTTCTTCTGACTGGTCAGAATATTTATATCTACGTCCCATCTGTGTGCAGATTGTTCTCCTTTTCATAAATCATTGAGCTAAGGCAATTGCACAGGCAGGAAGGAGTGAGACCTCCCTTCGGTGTGGCATGAGCAGCCACTGTGTCCAATATCTCTTACTTGTTTGTTTAGTGAGATGTGCTGAGAGAACAAATGTGAGCGGTATCAAATGTGACACATTTAAAGTCGGAGCGGATGTTTTTGAATAAATATGTCACTTTTTGCTGTCTTCATTGTGTGCATGATTTACTGTATCTGTGTGAACACTCTGCAAGCTCGCTCCAGTAAATGAGCCCGACACGTCTCATGTTTGATCATATCTGGACAAATACTGTATGTTTCATTGAAAATTGGAGGCTTTGGGAATTATAATATTACATCTTAGCTGTTTGTTTACCAAAAACCAAACTATGTCTCATCTTTAACACCACAGCAACTTGGAATTATCCTGAAAATGCTTACAACAGTGTGAAAAAGAAAATTTTCGCATGATTTTGTGAAGTACTGTGAAAAATCAAGTACACCCTTACTGCTTCCATAGGAATTAGGACAAGTAACACTCATAGGCATTTACAAGTAACTGAGCATCAGCAAGTGTGACCACCTCTATAAAAGCAGAGGTTCTGTAGCATGTGTGTGTGCTAACACAACATTACCTTCCCAGGAATTGACATTCCAGTAAATTTACCCCAAGAACTTGCAAAAACAACCCCAAAACCCAGAGGTGCATATCAGACTCTAAAGATCTTAATTAGCATGTTAAAGTTCATGAAGTTACAGTTAGAAAAAGACTGAAGACATAGGTCTTAGTAGGAAGAGCTGCCGGGAAAAAGTCTGTCCTCTCTAAAAAGAAGATAGCAGCACAGCACAAGATTTCTTTTTAGGACAGGTGGACATGTTTGGCCATAAACGCACAGTGCCATATTTGGTGAAAGGTAAACAGAGCATATCAGCACAATCACTTCATACCAGCTGTCAAGCACGATGATGAAGGGATGTGATTTGGGATTGTTTTGCAATCACAGGACCCAGGCTCCTTCCAGTCCTTAAGTCAACCATGAACTCCTCTGCGTATCAAAGTATTCGAGAATTAAATGTGAGGTCATCTGTCTGGCAGCCATAGTTTTATCCCAAGCACACCAATAAATCTGCAACAGAATGGCTGAAAAAGAAGAGTCGAGGTGTTGCAGTTGCGCATCCAGACCGCAACCCATGGAAATACTGCGGTAGAATGCTAACAAAATGCTAGCAAAACTCAGTTCATTAAAACAGTGTTGTAAAGAAGAGTGGGTTCTCCACAACTGTGCGAGAGTCTGATAGAGTTCACCTTAGTTAAGCTCAGTTATTGATGCTAAAGGTGGCTCTACAAGCTATGGAATCATGAATCATGGGAGTCCTGTAAAGAGTCCCATAAAGATTTTCATTCAAAAAATGTGTTTTATGTTGAATTTTGAAAATAAGTACTGTATTTTTTTAAATTGATTGTTTAACCCATTATTTAAAATTGTAATAAAGATTCCATTTCTAAAAAATATCAAACAATACAGGCTTAATTTTGTGTAGATGTGTACAAATTCATTCAAAAAGCATCTATAATATTTTAATTTGATTTCATGCTGCCTTGGGCCATTGCACAAATTAAGTATAAGCAATATGCTTTAATGGAGGTCTTGATTAAACTCACAGAATTATACAGACAACATTATGTAAAGAATTAGATTGGCTAGTCTGTACCAAAAAGGTGCTCATTGACTTAGGAATCTCTCTTTATTCTGGAACTGCTAATTCTGTGATGATTTGAGAGTGTTGCTTTTGTTTGTTATTTCTTAATTTTTCAGCTGGATATGAAAAGAGTATTTCCTTAGAGAATGAGATCAGTGTTGATACTGAGCTAGATGACCAGTCCAGATTAAATGCAGCCTCTTAGTTTCTCTAAGAAATTTGTGTTTTTAAAAGTGTAATAAGTCTCCATAGTGATAGCATAGCCCAAGTTAAGAAAAGAGGAAGTGTAGAAAATATTTTCTCTGGAATATGAAAAATAAATAATTTCTTCACAGATGTTTTTTTTTTCTTTCAGTGCTGTATTTGGGGGCTGATACATAATGAACAATTAATCAGTTCATGCAGTACAACTGGGAGGGTGATGGATAATTTGTCCAACCTTAATTTAGCTGAAGTCAAAATTTCATAGTGAAAAAATATTGTTACAATAATGTGAAAGGGATCGCTTGCAATGATGGACCTATAGATATGGACAATAACTCCAAATCTGGAGCTTCACTTAGCTTAACTGAGCTTTTTTGAATTCCACATCTATGTTCAGCCAAGGATCACAGCAGCCAGTAAAAGTCAGTATCTACGTAGTGACCAGCCAAGAATTAACTACACTAAGTACACTGAACTGAACTGAATTGAATTGAATTGAATTTATTGTCACCTTAAATACATACAATGAAATTAAGACACTACTCTGTGGTGAAACATGGGACATAAGACACATAAGACAATAATAACTAAAGTATACTATACAATCTAGAATAAACATATAAAAATATAAAACTCTGTATGTTTTAATCTGATGTCAGTTAATCTTGATAACTATACACATACAGGCAGTAAGACACCAACATAGAGATCACAGAATGAACTCATGCTTCAAATACATCAGGAGTTGGTGGAGACAAAAACAGAACTTAAAGAGAATCCAAGAAGGGCATCTAAGTGACAATAAAAGGAAAAACTGGATATTACAGGGTTAAATTTAATAATGTGTCACAGTGTAATATTGTTCATGAATTATGATGCCAATGGCAATTGGAAACCATTCTTATAAGTAGTTTCACCAAACTGCCCTATTTTTCTCAAATTAAATCTTTGCAACATGATTTAGTACAAGTACAGAACCCCTTAATGGAGCAAATAAATAGAGTTCAACAGGATTTATAGCTACACTTTGGCACTACACTGGTTTTCAGTAGCAAAGTGTTAGTGCAGGAATTGATTCTACAGGTCAGTAATAGTATACTGACACACAGAACAACACTTTGTTCTAAATATGCTACATGTTTAAAGCCAAAAACAACACTTTCAGCTCATGTGTTCATAATTACAGGAACCCCAGTGGGAGGAAAAAACAGAGCTTTTAGAGATACCCATCTGTGATTTTGCACTGAGGATTGCTGGCTCTTCAAAGGCATAACATGTCTAATGAGAACTCACGCTTTGAAGTCTGTCCTCATAAAGCTTTCTGCTTTGTTTGCTTTTGTTTGGATTTTTAGAAAGGATGAATTGCTCATCCATTACCATTAAAAAGAAATGAAGGGGAGCCTACTCTGAATGTGGGATGATTGGATTTGATTGTTATGGTTTGTTAACAGTAATAACCCCTGAAAATTACAGTGTGGTTCAGAGGGATGGTTCACACCTTTCTGCTCAGTGTGATCAAACACTTACGTGATCTGTCCTCTGAACTGTGTTGTAAACTTTTTACATTTTGCACTTTTACATCACTGGAAGAAATACATACCTATAAATATGCTAACTGAAATCATTACCCCCCTTTTTTAAAAACAATATATTGGTTCCAGATTCCAGCATTTCTTTTTAAATAACACTGGATGGGTCGTTCACTGGGTCTTTTCCCACAGCTGTGCCCAGGCACTGTCATCATCTCCACTGACCTGGATCACTGCCTCAGTCATCCCCTTACAGCACTATCAGCAAATATTTCAATGCAAACTGATGCCGGGGAGGGTAAATGGTCCTGCAACCCAGAGTCATGCGGGGATGCTGTCGCTATCATCACCGAGTCTAGATAAAGATTATTGGACTTGAATATAATTAGAATTATTTTTTTAATTAAATTCAGTTGTTTTGGACAGTTTTCCAGGGAATGTATTTCATGAGCATTCCCTGGAAAACTGGGAATTTAATTTCACATTCTTAAATATTAATTTCCTTTTGTCCCCTAATTTAGAGGTGAAAGTAAATGTAGATGTGCAACTTTCCAACTTGGATCGTCATCTCTGATCTTTTTATAAAGTTTGACCTGTAATATATATGTATGTATACTGGATATACAATACTGGATATCCAGTATTAATCTATAGGGTATACAATCTGATGTACAGTAATTGTATTATTAGTTATTTATCGTAATATCTGATATTGTGCTGCAGGTAAATCTAGGTCATAACATAATGGATTTTCTGGAAATGCTATTGAAAATATGTATTGATGGAATATACAGATTAAGGACAGTGTATTAGCTCACCACAATAATGCAAAAATCCTGTAATCCTGCAAGTGCAACAATCTCATAAATTGCCAGTAATCTTTACTCATATTGTGAACAATGGCACAATAGGACCAGATATATTAAGGGGCTATTCCAAGGATTCAAAACATAAAGATGAGGTTGAGGGGATGAGGCTTAATATTCAGTAGTGCACTGCAAGAACAGTCTTCTACGCTTTTGGAGGTGAACAGAAATGAAACTAGTCTTGGTGTCACAGCATTTATAGCCCAAAATAAATTGCAATGCTTGTCCCTAGTCTGACTTGTGCATATCATCATACCCCACATGTCTGAAAGCCTTTTCCCTCTTCCCCCCATTTTTATTAAGCCTTTGGGCCCCTTTAGTTACAATGACAGCCAAACTGTACTGGCTAAATGAAAAACTTTGCTGTTGCTTGTGATGTATTGGTGTCTGTATTGCATATTTTTACTTTTGGGACCACTTCCAGTTTATTACTACATTGTAACAGCACTACAGGTGTGCTTCTGTGTCAGCGTTTCTGCTTTTGTTTGTGTTTTGCTTTTGTTTTATCTTTTGCTTGTTCCCCATTTGTTTTTAAATCCCATTCTAGGGACTTTTGTAATCTTTTAGAGCACTTTGAATGCCACTGCAAAACCAGTACAGAAGAACTGAAGTATAAACTGTAGAGATAACAATTAAAAGCTTGGAGTAACAATTTTATAGTTGGTTTGGTTTTCTGTTCTAAATTAGTTTGGCTAATCTGATGTTGTTTTAAAAACCTGTCGTTATTTGCCTACATGTGTTCCTTGACTTCTTTTTACTGAAGCCAGTATCTAGTAAAACAGGATTACAATAAGTAATGAATTTTTTTTCTTTAGACAACTCTAATCTATACGGCCCTTTCTCAATCTGCGGCACGTGTCAGCGTGGAATAATTGGAGTATAAATGATGTTCCTGTCAATGTACCAATGCTGAGACAGTAAATCACAAGTGGCAGGTACATAATAAGAATCTTCTCCACCTAGGGCTCCAGAGGAGAATTTGATTGGGAAACATCTATAGCAGACAGCCACATCATTAACTGTGGTCGTGGGGTTGTTATTTTGGTGATACTTCAGCATGGTGACAGTAAGTATGTGTGTGTTTGTTTTCATACATGACACTATGTGGGTGATCTTTGTTTGCATTTATGGAAGCATCCCATACAATATATATATATATATATATATATTATATATATATTATATATATATTTATATGTATATATATATATATATATACATATATTGATTGTAAATCACGCAGTCAAATATGTAGGATATCGCTAATCCTGCTTTACATATCTTCCTACCTATGTGTAAACAAAAGCATTTTGTGTGTGTGTGTGTGTGTGTGTGTGTGTGTACATGTGGGGATTCAGCTGCTTGGAGAACAGTGTGTAGTGGGCAGCGGGCTGTGAAATTTAATCTCAGTGTGTTAATTTCACAGCCTGGAATACTGGGCAGGCAAAATCCCATTGCATCATTGAAGCAATGGGATCCCCCCCTCCCTCCCTCCACCTTTTTTTTTTTTTAACAGTGGTTACCATGGCTACTACAAGGAAAACCTAAATACCATCAAAGCTATGCTACCACCTGTCTGCACAATGATATTAGCTTGACTTGGCCAGATACAGTGCATGTATTTTCTATTTTTGGCCCGTTTCCTATTTCCTTCTCCTGTAAATAAATGTAAAAATCACAAATGACAAGAAAAAAACAGCAGTTTGGTCCAAAATGTCTAACATATTGAGGTTGGAGACTAAATTTCCCAAATTTCCCCTTGTGGGACAATTAAAGGATTATTCTTCTATTCTAATTATCCTGATGATAGCCCTAGATGTAGCACCGATCTAATTGTCTTACATTTTTACAAAAACTATCCAGAAAAGTCAGTAATCTATGTTAAAACTGGCCACGAAAATACTGTCAGAATATAAAATTGTCGCTGACTTACATTCCTGCGAAGAAGAAAGTTTTCACAGGACTTTATGCAGAGAAATTAAGTAAACCCCCATGACTGAGTAGCTTGTAGAACCACCTTGGACAGCGATTACTTAAAGTAATCTTTTTACTTGTCTCTCACATCATTGTGTAGGAATTTCAACCAGTCTTTCATTTAGGTTTGTGGGCACGTTTGACTCAAAATACTTTGGTATACAAATGAGTTTACGGTCAACTCAGTGACTGCAGACACCCAGGTCCTGAGGCTACTGAACAAGTGCAAATCATCATCCCTCCAACACCGTGCTTGACAGTTGGTATGAAGGTGTTTATTCTGACATGCTGTGTTTGGTTTTGCCCAAACATGGTGCTGTGGATTATGACCAAACATCTCCACTTTGGTTTCATCTGTCTAAAGTAAAGAAAGACTGGTTGGTTCAAATGCAACTTTCCAATCCATGCTATTTTGTTTTTTTCAGGGAAAAGATTATTTGGATGTCATGAACTTTAACATTAACATGCTAACAGAGGTGTGTTGAGTCTGACATACAGCCTTTAGGTTTTGTTTTTACAGAGATGTTTATGCTTGGTAATGATCAGTTAATCAAGTGCATTTGATTATCACCACATGGTCACCACATGATTTATGGTCATGCAATGTAGCCTATCACAGTGGTGGTCTGTTGTTTAAGCCTGCTAATGATAACACTGGCAAATAGTCTGGCAAAAACATTTTTTTTTTTTTAAATGGCCTGAAACATGGCTATAGACATCAGTACATATCCTTATCTCTTCATATAACTATTTATCCTACTCAAAAATAATATTGTTTTAGAATACAAAATTAAAATTTTACATGTATTAATTGTCCTTAAGCAGTGACATTGGTGATTACCTTTTTATCTTTTTATTTGTAAAACTAGGAGAAACATTTTGTAAACCAGTGCTAGTTGTTTAATTACTCTCTACATCACAGAGTAAATAGTTGAGGAATTTAGCTATGTAGCAACAGTAGCAGCAGCAGTAATTATTTTAATAGTAGTATTACTTTTAACTGGAATCTGTGTATAAATCTCTATTGTGAAAATGAAAACGTTTAAAAAGCTGAAATTTAATTATGAAGGCAGATTTCATTATATTGAAAGTCTGGATAGTAGAAAACTAGTGTGAATTCTTCTTACATGACCTTTCCTGGAAATGTCAGAGTGTCCCTGGGTTACTTCAAGCCTGAAGCTAATATATTGGTTAGACTATCTACATTTCAGTTCACGTGTAAAGCCACCCACACTTTCAATGAATTGCTTCCTCTTTAGGATGTTTTGCATCAGTGTTCTTGTGCAGAGGTACTTGGAGATTTTCACATCTTCTGGCATTCAGAAACAATGTCAAATTGTCACATAAACAAGAGAAGTGAGTCTGCAGCCAAAAAGACAGCGATTAAATAAGCATATGCTGGGTGTTGTTTATTGTGATAACCATTTTAATTGAGCTCTTGCTCCTCTCTTTCCTGGTGATTCCTGCTGCAGCCTGCTACATTCCCAAATGAGCCGTTCTGCCATCTCTCAGTGTGATTTGGCAGTGAGACACACACAGCACCAGTCAGGAGTTACATTAGTCAGCCCATCTGCTCCTTACAAACTGTGGTTCTCACTTCAAAGATGTCTCTCACGCCGGCTTCTTTCAGGGAGATGCAAGTTTGATAATGCGCAGAAATAATACAGCCTGATATTAAGAAATGATCAAATACAAATTAAAAGAAATAAAAGTTTCAATTTATGCCACCATGATAGTGATGACTTGTTGATCAAATCCTGAATCGTACCTGTTGGAATTGTAGGTATAGAATTTCTATGCTTCTGTATTGCTCCATTTAATGCTGTAATAACCAGCAATTTCAGTTTCTCAAATATTAGAATTGCCTGCTTTGCAATATAGTGGATTGAATCTTTAAAGTCAGACATAATCATAGTCATAAGCAAAACAAAGCATACACAGTAAGCATAACACAGCGTGTGTTTAATAGTTATGATGATATTTCATCTATAAAACAGCTATTAAACACAACACATGTGTATGGCAGTTAATCCCAGACAGCTACCCATCACTGTCAATCCTGTTAGTCATAGCTCCACCTTAATAAACCTGTTAGCAAAGTATATGACCAAACTCAGTCAACAATCAATCAAAGTGACTTTATTAGCATCCAAGCTATGTCTGTGGTCTCTTTGTTATTGAGAACTAACTTGTGTGAGGTAGGCATAAAGCAATAGGCCAATGCTCAGGGGGGTCATTCTATGTAGCCCTATCAATCCATTACTGTGGAGGGTGTCATAGACAGGCAGAGTTTCTCAGCAGGGACCGGGCTGGATATTTTTCCCCAGGATGTGACTTCTTTCTTACCCAAGACATTCACACATCACTGCAGAGATGAAGTTTGGAATAACAACAACACATGTATTGTTTCACATCCATGACTGCCGGTGTAATCTTTTATATTTGGATGGCATTAAGTCATATCCCTCTGGACAGCATGGCTGCTGCTTGCAGCTGTGCCTTCAGTCGTCGTTTGGAGCCTGATAGAAATTCATATTTGGTGCTGTCTGTGTTAAAGGCCAGATAATGCTAATCACAAGTATTTGTCATTCATCAGTTCAGTTATGGGATTTGCGTTTCTGTACAAACATTTAATTTTATTTGGGAAAGGCTGAGTTTACTGGTCTCTGCCTGTGTTTGTTTGCATGCATGTGTGTAATCCACATCAAAGCAAAATTAAGTCTTATATATGTATGCACTGGTAATGTTTATGGGTTGAGTGTTTGTTTTCAAAGTGCAACACCATGACATTAAGGCACATGAATTAATGTGATGCCGAGTTCACTTGTTGTCCTCCGTATGTTTTATGCATTGCTGAAATGGTAGCTGCTCGCAATTCCTTGCCAGTGAGTCAGACTTACAGAAGCATAGAGCATGTATAATGCAAAATTCTTAGCATCAAGGTTCTCAAAGCACAGTTGACATATATTGCCACTATTGTTTCCTCTATTACAACCCTATCTACTTGAAACTACAGTATGTTCAACATGGATTAGTTGGCTATTAGCATGTGTTCCAGTGTTGCAAATATTTAGAATTATTAAGCACTTATTCTGCATTACCATATTCTACAAATACTGCAGATGGCAGGATGTAGTGTCATGGCTAGCACTATCACATCACAGAAAGAAGGTTCTAGGTTCAAACCTGCAACATACGCTAGGTTAACTGGGGATAGTGTGATTATCCATCTGTCTGCAATGTCATGGACTGGCATCTTTAGGCCAGAGCTCTTAAGATAGGCTCCACCCCCTTTCAAACCTAAGCTAGACAGGCAGAAACTGGATGGATGTAGCTAACCCTCACAAGACTTACTTAAATGCGTTGCCATGACAATAGAAGAAGTGTACATCAATTTTCCATGTCTGACCTTATTAAAAATTGATTTTGTTTTTTTAAGACACTTATTTTCTATAATTTTTGGTGTGATTTTTGAGATTAATCTTTCTTTACGTGTCTTCATTACATTCACAATAATTAGCAATTATTACTGCAAATCATAGGACACAGAATTTTGATCAAAGCTTAGAAAAAATATCACAATAAATCGGTGTAGAAAGCCATGACATGTTAATGGTAATGACTACTGGGACATAAAAACATGGCTTCTCTAAAGTGACTGTGAGAATCCTGACTGTGAACTCAAAGGAATTTGATGCTAAAGTGAATGACACATGGCGTTTCACTGAATATGCTAGATCCATATAAAGATCCACAGTCCCAGAGCCACCGCACTCAGCCATGCCTCAGACCATCCCTCAGTGTCCTCAAGTGCTTCAGCTAAGAGAGCACAGACAGCTGCACAGTTACCTCCAAAGAGAGTTGAAATTGAAACAGAGGCGGCCACTGACGCACATCAGCAACTGAAAAAGCTTGAAAACTAAAGAAACCTCAAGGTCATCGAAGCAAAGCGCGGACTCTACAATACGGATGAGTTAAAAGGAAAGAGTGAGCGATGCAGCCCTGTGTTCAATAAAGGATCCTAGTTCACTTGATCTATCCAATGTGTCAGGAAGGAAAAGCATGTTTAATGTAAATATAGGAATTGATGATGGTCACTCGAATTTCAGATTCCAAAATTTTTGTATTTGCAGCTTTCTCAGTAACACTCAGAATTGAGATGAGCACACAACAGTCCACAATGGGTTTATAACTTTTGAAAAACAGATAAGATTGGATTTGTGATGACTTCTATGCTAGTAAAGATAAAAATGCAGTGAAATGGTGGTAAAATGGAGCTACAAAGACCAAAATGAAGCTAAAAACAAAGAGTATCATAAAAAAGGTTCACTGATGTCAGGCATAATCATCTCCAGGTTGACACAATTAATATTGCTTTAATTTTTTTTTTCTTTTAAAAAAAGCTTTTTATTATCCAACTTAATTAGAGTCTTTTTTTTCTAGATTGTGGCCTCAGGCCTGAAGAGACAGTACTACAAACAATATGTCAGAAGGTTTTTGTTTGGGATGAACCATTGTCCATCACTCTGGACCCAGTGCAAAAGAGTTATGTGAATGGCTTAGAAAACCTTGTTGTGTATTGGTAGGTAAGTGAGTTCACTGTACCTGCACCAAGCTCTGTTACTGTGAGCAATAAACTAAATAAATTGCTAGCCTCAGAGCTAACAGAAGGCTTTTTTGGAAAGATTCACAAATAGTACCAGGCTACATCATTAACTTAGCTCACAGGTGTCATCTCTGCATCCTAAACTGTAGAGAATTAGAGAAACCTTTGACCCCAGAGCTTGGCACCAGGTCGAGGTCAAAGCTGATCAAGTCATAATTGGCCTCGAGGCAGCAGAGCTGATTAACTAAAACTGGCTCAATCAACCTGAGATCCAATGCAAGAGAGAAATAGTTAAAAAGCAAAACAGCTTCAGAGCGGTTGGTAGGAAAGGTTGTAATTTTGGGAATCCAAGTACTGAACTGAGACTCCAAGGTAAATTGTTTTTTCACACCCAAGGTTTTCAAAATAGATGGTGAATGGTTCTCAATACGAACTGTGAACGTCATTGGTCAGATTCAACAACTCGTGAAGTGGATTAGGATGACAGAACCTTTAAATAAGCAAGGAAAAGAGGCGAACACTTATTCTCATCAAGCTTTTACAGCAAGATGCCTTTGAAGAAAAGTTGCGCAAACTCGGTCAGAAATCTGGTAAGCTGGCACGTAGCCACTAAATGTACCAGCTTGACCTAATCTTCAAAGATGATATAATGAGAGTGGGAGGAGGACTGAGAAGAGCATCACCACCTCTTAATCTGAGACACCCAACACACTCTCTCCAAGAGATGTCATCACATACTTCATCCTTGTTTATGATCACTTTAAAACACATGGAGGCAGAGGACAAACACTGAATGACAGCGAGCCAGTGAGGGTTTTTTGTTTTGTATTTTTTCCCTCAGTAGCCCAGCACATAAGGCAAAGTGTCCCCTGTATGAGAGCTAATGGGCCACCTCAGGAACAACAGATGGTAGATATTTCTAGCAACAATGTTAACTCTTCACCAGCATTCACGTACTGTTGTATGAGCTTGGTCCATTTCATACTATTCAAGGTCAAAGGAGTGGTTTAAATGAAGATGTTGGTAGCTATGAAGGCAGCATAAACAGAAAAATAGACACGGTGGACACAATATTTTGGCTTATCAGTAAACAGGTTTGCCATTTTAGTACTTGATAGCTTATGATTATGACATATTAACTGCCTCAAGTTGATTAGATTT
This sequence comes from Etia nguti, assembly GCA_015106755.1. Taxonomy (NCBI): domain Eukaryota; kingdom Metazoa; phylum Chordata; class Actinopteri; order Cichliformes; family Cichlidae; genus Etia; species Etia nguti. The sequence goes on along the minus strand of VUQG01019293.1, from coordinate 4,052 downwards.
AATTTGTCAAGTTGCAGTGCTTTTTTGATATGGACTGAAAGGGGAACAAGCAGTTCCAGCGCGCATTTAACCCCTTGTGTGGCTGCTCAGAATTGTGGCAAGGAAAGCACCGTTGCATTATTTATGACCTTGACCTTCACTGTGACTTATGATAGCTGTGGCAATGGACAGTGTGAATGCTCGATGATTCTGTGCGGGATCGCAGCCAATGCACCACTGATCAATAGATGCCGGTCTCTCTCTCTCCCTGCCTCTATCGATCTACCAGTGTGTGCCTGTGAACCAGACTGAACAGTGAGAAAAAAGCCTCGGTCCTCATTACTCAAAGAGCAGTCCAACACTGTCACTTCTGATGAAAACCATCCTCCTTTTCCTCTGACACCGTCGACAATGTTGAAGAATGAAAAATGCAGTCATGATCTGTGGGAAGGGATTATTATATTAAATCCTCCTTCAGACCAGACACAAAATATCATTTGTAATGTCACTTAAAATTCCAGCTTCCACCAGAGTTAATAAGTCATTTTCTAACTTCCCAGACTGATAAAAGGCTATCTTTAGCGGATTTCAGCTCCAGAGGTTTGGATACATAATAGGTCTGTTTTATTCTCAGCTGGCAGCCAACAGATTGGGCTGGGAAAATTAACTGAATGACCTTGTGGAATAGAAATGCTATTAAGCGTTTATAAATGCATGTGATATTGGAAATAAGCATGTGTAGAACATATCTAAAATCTAACGAGAATTCTTGGCTTAGGTTAAAGACAACAAACCTCCTGCAGTGTTGACAGTTTTAAAAATCGTCTGACAGCTTGGCTGTTTTAGTGATGGTATCTGAAGGAGAATTTATTGATTAAAGTTTATTTTATTAATTTTTCTTTGTCTTTCGTAAACAGTGCAATCTGGAAATTACTTTTCCTGCATATAAACAGCCAACTTTGCTGCTCCCGCCATAACTTGTCTTGTTTTTTTTCTCACAGCATCAATAACCAAAAGCTGGTTTAATGGGCATTTTTTTTAAAGTTAGTGTTTCTCCTGTCCGGGGTTGAAACTTTATGTCTGTGTTTTCATGTTAATCTGGTTCATTTGCATTGAATAAGTGGCCGTGCGGTTAAAAAACGCATACTTGCATTACATGCAAACAGACCGGCTCCTTTCAGTTCTGATATTTAATGTGTTCATCCCTCAGTGGGAATGTGAAAAAAAAAAAAAAAAAATCTCTCGGGCCACCCGCTCTTGCACGAGTCGGACCGGAAATTATGTAACTTCTTCAACTTAACTCCTTGTCTCTTTACAAAACACTTGATGTTTTGTTACCATGGAGACAAAGACCCAGACAAAACTTCCCATGCGTACTGATTTGCAACCACTGGGAGACTTTTAATAGCAACATGATATTCTTGCTGGAAAGGATAATTTTTTTAATCAAATTTATGTGCATGTTATTAACAGTCGAGTGGAAGTGAATTGGTGTAACTAGAGATTATACTAAAATTACTTAAACATGATCAGACTTCGAAAAATTCAGTTATATAAAATAAAGCCACATGAAGTTCCACCCCACAGCACTCCGCTTTCATTCTTTTAAAATTAAATAGAGAAGCAGATCAATGTCTATTGACTAGTCTGTCTTTAAGGCCTAGATTAGCATTCCCACAATCATCATCATCATCATCATCATATATCTATATATCTATATCTATATATATATATATATATATATATATATCTATATCTATATCTATATCTATATATATATATATATATATATATATATATATGCACTTTGTCGGTCAACACACTGAAGAAAAAGAGTGCGCTCATCATCACACCATCCTCTAAGACAGAAAAACATATCAGGAACCTTTTCACTAAACTTGCCTCTGCACCAGTTTGAGGTCAGTACGAATATTAAAATCATTTCTCTTCCTGAGCTGTGGTCAGACCAGACAGCTTTCCACCACCAGCTTTGTCCTACTGTTGATGTTCCAATTTTTTGCTTTCTCATCTTTCAACCTCCAATTGTTTAGTTTCTATCATTTCTTTCTCGTATTGCATTGTCAGTGACTCACTAGTTGCAGCAGTAGGCTCATGTTTGCCAACCTTTTCCATGGAAATGATCTGTTTTACCATCAGTTTGCTTACTTTAACATTTTCTTATTAATGCTTTCTCAATTTTGTTCTTGTCTCAATTTCAAAATGCTCAGATATTTTCTACAGCTGATCCTTTGTGCACTGATAAAGTAATTTCAGTTATGAATACTGGATGAATATTTCTTCCAAAGACAGTCAAAAACAATTACCTGTAGGCAATCAAACACTCTAACAAAAAAGCCTAAACAGAAACCCCTGGTACACAACCAACCCATTCATGTGTCTACCCGTTTTTCCCCACACGGGGACACACCGGTCGAGGAACAAACTCTGATAATTGCCGATTCTGTTCTGAGGTATGTAAAGCTAGAGAAACCAGCAACCATAGTGAACTGTCTTCCATGGGCCAGAGCAGGCGACACTGGAAGTTTAAAGCTGGTAGTTCAAGGTAAACGTTACGTTTTAATTCACATCAGCAGTAATGACACCTGGTTACGTCAATCTGAGGTCACTAAAATTAATATTGAATCTGTGTGTAACTTTGCCAAAACAATGTCCAACTCTGTTGTTTTTTCTGGTCCCCTCTCCAATCAGACCAGGAGTGACATGTTTAGCACTCCTTAAATTTCTGTCTGTGGTGTCTAAAAAAAAAGGATGTGGGCTTCATAGATAATTAGCAAACTTTCTGGAGGAAACCTGGTCTTGTTAGAAGAGATGGCATCCATCCCACTTTGGATGGAGCAGCTCTCATTTCAAGAAATCTGGCCAAAGTGATTAAATCCCCCAAAACGTGACTATCCAGAGTCGGGACCAAGAAGCAGATTTTCAGTCTTACACTCCTCTCTGCAGCTTCTCTCCTCCCGTTATCCCCCCAAAATCCAATCCCCATTAGAGACTGTGTCTGCTCCAAAAAAAACAACAGAATACCTAACTAAAAATCAGCAAAAACAAAAGAATAATACAGTATCCACAACTGCACCAAAGAGTAAAACAATTAAATGTGGATTATTAAACGTTAGGTCTCTCTCTTCCAAGTCCCTGTTAGTATATGAATTAATAATTGATAGTGTTTATACACCTTGCTGCATTGAATATTACTTATTATTAATCTCTGGCTCTCTTCCACTTCATGTCTTTTGTCCTGTCTTTCTCCCCTCACCCCAACCGACCTTGGCAGATGGCCGATTGGGGTGTTTTTCTTTCTCACTGTTGCCAAAGCGCTTGCCCATAGGGGGTCATATGATTGTTGTGGTTCGGTTTTCTTTGTATTATTGTAGGGTTATTACCTTACAATATATAGCGCCTTGAAGCAACTGTTGTTGTGATTTGACACTGTATAAATAAAATTGAATTGAATCGAAAAAGCAAAACAACCTCATAAAAAAATAGCCAACTCAAGCCTAGCCTTCAGATAGTTACTTGTATGGCGTTCTTACACACTCTAAATCAGTGGTTTAAAAAAGCAACTGGAAACAATGAGTTGTTCCCACATTCACCACTACAATACACTACACTAACACAGTGGATTCCTACAGGTTACCTATGAAACCCATTCTATAAAACCTAGCAGAGGAATCTTATTTTAACACCAAAACATTCACAAAGAACCAACTGCTGTACAAGAAAAAATAAACCAGATAAGCAAAAAGACTGAACAAACTAGTGCGTTCTTCACCAAGCCACAAATCTATATGAATCTCCCAGACTTGCTCTAGTGACAACAAATAAGCCTTTCTAATAGTCACCCAACCCAATAAACAAGTCTGTTTTGCCAGTTTTAAAATGGACAAGCCCTCATTTTCACAAACCAGGTCTAAGTTTATAAAGTTTATAAAAAACAGGGAGACCACACAGATAATGAAGTGCAACAGTGAAATTTTTTTTTTTTTTTATAAATCATGAATTTTATCTGAAAAGAAAGATACAGTGGCTAAACCCTTAAAAAAAAAACCCCAAAA